>JAPZDX010000023.1:23248443-23258594 GCA_029783625.1 Naso annulatus | reverse complement strand
CGGGAAAGACACAGAAATTTTTCTTTGTTCTGTGTTTGCTTGTTTTCTGGTCAAATAAACCACGTTTTCTGTTGAAATTGAACATTCGTTTGGACCTTACGATTTTTCCCATCCGTGTACTCCACAACCCATGGTGCAAAAGTGGCCCTTTGATTTTTTATGATTTAAAGTTTGATTTGAAACTTTTTGTTGGTTTTGCGTGACAAACGGCTACTACATATCAGATCTGTGCTGGACTGGAGTACTGGCTGATACCAATACCAGTATTTTTGGTGGCACGGAAGCATTTTCTGATACTGGTATCAGTATCAGAACAGCTCTAAGAGGTATTCTGAGAGCTGCAGCTAAGCAAACACAGAGTTAGTTCTGTATGAGATTGTTGTTACGTTACCGATGTGACGATCGGATGTGTAGTTTTTCTAAATATGTATTTTCAAAGTCTTATTCCTCAGCAGTTGTGTGATAAAATGCTACTTTCTTGACTTGCAAAATTATCCTTTAAATTGACAAACACCATGTTTGAGATTGGCGGTACAATTTAAACAGGATCAAAAAATAATTTGTCTCTTTCCACAGACTACAGTTCATATTTTTTCCAAAATGAGGTCCCACTGGAAGGGCCTGATTCAGCCACTCTATACGTCAGTAACCTTAAAATCACATGATTGTATTTTTTAATTTTTCACAATCATGTTCGTGTTATGACGAAAATGATCATTTTTGACTGCAGAATTCCAGATTTCGACATCCTATCATTGTTCATGTTTCCTCTCAACCCTTCAAAAACTACTTCAGCTGGTTTGAACTAGCTTTTTAAATTTGCATTTGTAGGGGTTTAAACTTTTCTGACCTGGACACGGCAACATTCTTGTCTATTCTTTCCTTCAGGTCCTCGTTCTGCTGCTGTAACACCTGCAGTCTCTCCTCCAGGTACACATTCTTTTCAGCCTGCTCAAAAACACAGAGGAGGAGGGGCACGACATTAAATTCTTTAAACGATTTACAACAATACATTACAAATAAAACAGGTGATATCTTCAGTGTTACGGGTTCACAAAGGAGACTTTTCTCCCATATAATAATGGAGATGCAGCCTTTGATGCTGTTTCTAACCCTGCATGTTAAAATAACTTCTTTGTCTGTGTTTGATGATTTTTTTAAACTTTACACAGGTAAATAAACACCAGGTTTTTTCTATTTGATGAAGGAAACCAGAAATTTGGAGCCTACTATTTTCTCCAGTTCTGAAATCTTTAGGTCCTGTTGATGAATTTGCTGATTCTTCATCTCCAGAACTTCTTTCAAACTCTTCAGGTCCTCCTCAATGTGTTTATATGGAGCCAAAGCATCCTGGCAACAGCAGATAACATCAATGAAAACCACTATCAGTCTTCAAAAGCAATTTTATCTAACTTCTTTCACCAACAAGGTCAAATATTGTGGTGCGCTGTTGTATTTTGCAGTTACCACAATCTGCTCGTCTGTGCTCCTGCGCAGAGCTTCTTCGAAGCGCTTGGCTCGATCTCTGAGGCTACGATTCTGAAATGTCAGCGTGTCCACCTGATCCTGGTGACCACACACATGTTAAATTGTTAATTAATGCTGCTAACTGCAAAGTGCACTTTACTGTAAAACACATATTTTAAGGAGAACTGTTGACCTGCAGTGACAGTCTGATCTTTTCAAACTCTTCTTCCAGAGACTTTGTCTGCTGTTCATGGGCCATCTTCAGATCTGACACAAAAAAATCACATGTGATCATTTCTCCTGACCTGCAGCAGAGTGAGTGAGTCCAAGACGGCAGCAGACTTTAAATGCTTACTCTTTACAGTCCTCGCATGCTCCTCCTGTAGAGTGGCAAGTGTGTCATCGTGAGTCGTCTCCATCTCCATCAAGGAAGCCTCATGGTCGTCTTTTATCTCCTCAATCTGGAGCCAAGAATAAAACAATTTAACGACCACAAAAAACTTAAGAAGTTATACCAACTGTTCAGTTGGTAACATGGATTGTGTAAAATACTGAGTCAAACATACATGAAAAACATTATTTTAAAACTTCTAAATGACATCCCTGGTTGTATTGTTCTCTTAACCATGTAAGAAAAAGAAAAAAAAAAAGTTTCTTCCTATTTTCATATCAAAGTTAAATTAAATTTCCTTCCTCTAAAGAAAACTTTTGTCATCTTGCCCAGAGCAGGTTCAGCCAATAGTATCACTGCATTCACTTGTCAATCAATCTTCATCTGTCAACATAGAAGAATTTTGCTGATTAACAAAGATAGTTATTAAAACAAGACCCTTCCCTCTACGCTGTGCCAGTGGGGTGAAATGGTATATACACTTCCTGTCTCCTAAGTGGGCAGAGTCACATCTCCCATAGAGACAGTTAGGAATCGCCGCCCCTCCGCCTCGTCTGGAAGTGGTATAACATCATGTGAATGGATTAAAGCAGATGGATTTTGCGTCACATGATATTTGTTAGATGTAAGTTTGAACTTTTAATTCATGGTTTCACCTATAAGACCATTTAAATGTCTGTTTATGTCCTTTGTGAAGCAAGGCGGGAAGCACCGGTTCCCAAATCTCAGGAGATTGTGTTGCTGAGACAGACAGGTCTCGAACAAAGTTATTTTTCTCCTGATTTGTGTGTCTGAAAAATGACATTTTTGTGTCAGAATGTTCAGAAGTTATTTGTCTTGTGAAAAATGGGTCCAATGTGTATCTTGGTGATGATGGTATGAAAAAATTGGTCATAATCTGTGATCACGTTCATTTCTCTCATAAGAATGAATGGACTCAAGCCTGCTGTTAGTCTCCTAAAGGGGCGGGGCCATGGTGAAACCCCGGTGACACTGATACAGGAAAAGAACGGTCAGTGAGACGTCTCGCTTTCTGTATTAACCGTCTCAGCTGTTAGCTGCTCAGGCGTTCTAATCACTAATTTGCTAAGTTACTTCTCAACGGTCCAATCAAATTGCTCCCAACTTTTTGCCCCGCCTACATGTCCTGTTTATGCAGGAAATACATCACGATACGTAAGGTAAATACTCTCAAAATGCTGTTTCAGATGGGCTTAACAGGGAACCACATACAACTCTTTAAGTGACATCACATCCCCACCTCTTATATCACATGAGGTGAAAAACTGATGAGCTTATATACAGTCTTCATCAGAGCACACACACACACACACACACACACACACACACACACCTGCTCTTGCTGTTTGAATCGCAGCTCCTCCAGCTCGTCTCGCTGTTGGGCCTGCAGGCTCTCGGTCTCAGCCATGTGCTGCGCCTTCAGCCGCTCCTCCAGCGCTCCCAGCTCCTCCTGCTGCTGAGCCCGCAAACCCTGCAGCTCAGTCTCAAAACGACGCTCCAGTTGCTGCTTCTCCTGCTGCAGTTGCTCCCAGTGTGCAACACTGAAAGCTGGAACACAGCACAGAGATTAGATTGTTTCACTGGATCCAAATGAAGGTTACATACAAACTACAGAACTTTGATTTAAAATACAAGGATTTTATTACTGTATTGTGAAGAGCAGTTTGTGGTGTGGTGGATAATATTTTTTGAAAAATAACACAAATTACATAACAAACAGAGCTGTGCATTTTTAAATGTTTGTTTTGTTTTACCTTTTGCCCTTTTATATGACAAATTCTAAAGGTTATTGGTAACATTTACATGTTGACGAGTAATTAAAAAAAAACAATATGATATTGTTTACCTCTGTGTGGAGACAGACTTGTAAGTCAATAGCATAAAGAAGTTGGTACCACATGGTGTCTATATGTCGTCAGTTATCAAGATTCTCTGTAGTCGTGGTCAGTGAGGGAGAGTGTTTAATTTGAACTTTCTCTACCACAAAAGATTCAGTACTTGTGCAACAAACAACCGACCCCTTGTGGGTCGGCATGCGCTGAGTGTGGGGAGGTGTAGTGCGACATCTAGTGGCAAAGTTGTGGGAAAGTTCTATGTAGGACTTTTAAAAACTAACACATAATAATAAAGCCTAAAAGAACCATACCAGTGTTCCTACAGGTCATTTTCTTTCCTCAACACTGGCCACATACATTACATAAGCCCCGCCCATTTCCCCCAAAATAGCTTTATCTATGAAAGATGGTGTTTGTTTACATTTTGTTCACATATTCCAGCTAGGAGGGCAGCATTTGTAAGGAACTATTTTTCCAGGCGTAATAACCTTCATCTCCACAGCTCCCGGCTCCCCTCTCTCTCTCTCTCTCGCTCAGTGATTTTTGAACAAATAAATGCAGATGTTCTCTTTAGAAGGGTGAATGACCTATACCTAGCAACTTTCATTTGTCCAATAGTGTTTCTATACCCTGTTTTAACATGAATGGCAGTGAATGGGGTTTAAAAATGCAGCCTGACATTTACGAGATTACACACATGGTCACATTTTAACAACATATGTAGAAGATAGGGACGATCTCTGCTAAGGGTGAGAAGTCAGAAACAGACTCGTATGGTCCTTTAAATGCTCAGAGATGATCTAAAGTTAGGCATTAAACAAACACAGCAGTGTGCTGAACTCTTGTTGTAGTTCATCATATAAAACACAATATGCATAGTGTGACTCAGTGCTTTCTCTTTTCCCTGTGGTGCCAAATCTGTCACGCTGTATCCTACTTACCCACTTCATCCCTGATTCTGGCGAGCTCCAGGGACAGTTCCCTCTCCTTCACTAGGGCACTCTCATTCTGCAATGCAAACACATACAGCAGTGAACACCTCGAAACTGTACAAATGAATTTAAAAGTGACACAGGATGCAAAACTGAAAGTTTCTAATAGTTTGCAAACAAAATTAAAGACACGAGAGAAGCATTTCTGAGTTAAAAACCAGGAACTTATACTAATACTATTGGGTAATTTACTTTAAAGATTATTTTCATGACAAAGCAGAGAAACATAAGAAGAGAGAGTTGGGGATACTTAGGGAAAAAAAAAAGTTAAGCCAGTGCATGTGCATTAGCAGGTTATGGACCAAAAGGGCTTCCTTCCTACAAACATTTGTTTTACTTTAGGGGTTTTTTTTGGAAATCTTTTTTACTAAAAATGTTGGACTCTAACACCATGTATGTCTTATTTCAGCTCAGTTAGAACATGTAGCATCCAGTCAGACATTCAGCAAAAACTTTTAACCACCTTTATCAAACCAAACACTATTTTTTTCTGTTTATACGTCATCTGGCTCCTTCATGCTGCCTGCAGGATGCATTGACATGACAAGATTCATTCATAGACATTACAGTCAAATATTAAAAACATTCATCATCCAGACACAGAGCAAAAACTGCTATCGCATAAATAAAAGACATCATAAAACAGGAACCCAGGAAATGCTGTCATAAGTCTCATAAATTTGCAATGCGGAAACACCAGAGGCAGATAGAACTTCAAAAATTCAGAATAATGATTAAAAAAAAATACAATATAATACTAAATAACTGGGCATTAAATCCAGAAACGAAAGGTAGGGCATTAAAAGTAAATAAAAAATAAAGAGAAACAAGGAAAAAATGATAAAATACTAAAAGTGAACATACAAATAAAATAAACAAAACTTCGTTGAAAAAACCTGATATATATTAATGGATTCTTTCAAGAAATGTAATAAAATGCAGGCACACTTCTTTGCCTATGCAGAGAAAATTATCTCCCCAGTTATATTCAAATAAGATCCCACTCTATCTTATTTATTGATATTCATATCTCTGTATTTATGACACCAAGTTGGCAACTTGTGTTATTAAATTATCTGAGTTGCTGTTACAATTTTCCAACATGAGAGGCAGCTCATGTGAATTTTACCAGTGGGAAGGTTGTTGTCTGATTATTTCAATGTTACATGAACGCTGCATTAATATTGAGGGACTGTCAGACAAACTTCACCTTCGCCTGGTGATTTCAGATCACATCAAGAGACACAAGAAAAATGACAACAACATAGTTGTGTAGTTTGAGTTCATTACAGACAAAAGTGCAAATTACTGTCTCTGCAGCACATCAGTGTTTCCTCTAGTTCATGATGGATCACGTTAGCGGAGGGTCTTGCATTAAGCTAAAATATTAACTTGAGAGTCAACTATGACACCTGTGAGAAATGTTACATTGGAAGACTCACAGTTTGCACAAGCCCTCCGCAGCTCGCACTGGTGACTCCTCCTGATGTGAAACCCTCTGATCAAATTTTACTCACAGAGGAAGAAACAACAGACACTTCAGAGTCTATTGATCGTAACTTTAAACACGCGCTTAGACAGCGACGCACACTGTTGCTTCAGGATAAATAAGATCACAAAGCAGTGTGAGACAGAGAGCAGTGGGTGAAATATGTATGAGACGGGACACGCTATGTCTCGGCAGCAATGATGTCACCCTCTAAAAAGGTTTTACTGGGCTCATGCAAACATCAGGGAGAGACTGCTGTGACCTCATGAGGGATGAAGGATGCTCAGATGCTTTTTTCATCTTGGACTCCGTGGCTCCACCTCTGCTCCTACTCATCATTTCCCCTCGTCCTGCCCTGACGCCCCCACAGTGAGATCCACAGGGAGTTATGTGACGTGCATTCTAATTTTCCCATCAACAGGGCGACTCCTTCCATTTTCAGGGCTGCAAGTTTGATTGTTTCCATCACAGTTTTTGTTTATTCTTTGCTCAGTTGTGAGGTCTGCAGATGTGCATCACAATTCACTGTCTGGTGTTTGATTATTCTGACCAACAGTCCACAGCCAGTCATTTTTCTGCTTACAATGACATACAGCAGAGAAAAGAAATTTTTTACATTCAACAACAATGTTTGACATTTCTCCTTAAACATTTTGGAAAAGAATAAACAAGGCTTTTTGTAGAGAGGTGCTAAACTACAAGAAGATTCTGAGATGAATGAATCAACCTGCAATCATGTAATCAGTCCAGCTTCAACGAGACCCTAAAAACCTTCCAGTGAGCAGCAGCTTTATTTTTTTGTTTAGACATCTTCTTCCAAAGAGATTTGGACTCCAACAAACAAACAATAATCAGCAACTACAACATGAATATAAAACTGAATATGTGATTTCTTGTAGGGAGAAATTTAGCCACACTAGGTATGACGGGAGGATAATGCATGCAAAGTTCCTCTCTACAGTCAAATACACGTGATCTCACGAAGGCATACACACATTAAGGACAAACGTACACAGGAGAATAGACAGAAGTGTAAGAATATAACAGCAGCAGCAACAAACTCTCAAAGGAAAGAAAGAGGGACAGTGCGACAGACAAATCTGCTTTGACTCAGCATAATCATGCACAGCTTTACACTCGCTCCACCAGCTCTGTCTCTAGGAAACAAGTGAATATAAAGCCCCTCATTCTGAGACCCCCACCACTAAACACACACATGCCCACAAACACACATCCAAAGAGGAATCCTGAAGCTGAAATAAGCCTGCTACCTGCAGAAGATACTGCCTTTACCGTTTGGTCCAGACATCGCAGAGGTAGGAAATGGAGCCTACAGCAGCAATGGCCCATACCAGGCTAGCAGACAGCAGCATCACTGAGCCGACCGAGGAGGCAGCAGTGACAGATGCGAGTGCGAGGAGGATACAGAGAGAGAGAGATGGAGGGGGAGGGAAACAGGCGAAGAAGGAAGGAGAGAGGAGGAGAGATGGAAAGACCGACGCCTCACCTCGTTTCCTGGTTTGCGAGCGGCATTTATCCCTGCTGGAACAAAGACTGCCAGCCCAGCTCTGCCTGCCCTCCCCTCAACCCCCACCAACACGCCCTGTATCACATTCACTCGCATGGCAGGGACCGACACACACGCACACACACACACATGTGGGCTTTTGCATGTTTGAGAAAAGAAGAAATGAAAACGAGGAGCAGGAGGAGATGGGGGATGGAGATGATCAATAAGTGGCCAATTATCTGCTTTGTTAAAGGGAAATAGCTGCATGCAGAACACACACATGCTGCTTCAGAGAAAAAACAGCTTTGACTGAAGCCATGATGATGTCCATGTTACAGCTTTGGGTCTTCTCCCAGAATAGCTCAACTGATATGGTAAAAAGCTCCTAAAATCTGGTGATGTTCATGCAAAAAAAAAAAAAATCAGTATTTCCTCAATTTCTTCAGTCAGACTCACACATACGTCAAACCTCATCCGCTGTGTTGTCTCTGCTTCTGTGCATCTTAAAATCAGGAGCATAGTCACTTATGAGCAGTGATGAACAAAGCAACTGCAGCATATTTTTCTCAAGTGAAAGTAATTATCAGGAATCACTGCAAAATTATTTTGGCCAGTGAAGACAGGAGGATCTAAGCTTTGCCTCCGCTATCAGATATTAGAAAAATTACATTCTATTCCACTGATACTGCACAAGAACCGACAACTAAGTTCACCTGTTGTGCGCCTCTGAAAATCAGACAGTTTAAATGAACATATTCCAACCAACAGCAGATATATCTCAGATGCACACATTTCAAAGTATTTTTTCCATCAGACCTTAGTAGGTATTCTGCCAGTGTCTGCAAATCAGTCTCACTTAAAGCACAGGAAGGTCCGGCCAGGCCGCTCTAATCTCATTAATCATCTCTCGCTGTGGAGCAGAACTCGTGGGTGGGGCTGGGAAATGGATGAAATGCAAAGATAGGACAAGGAAACAGCAAGAAACAAATGCCTGATCCAGGTTTTAAGAGGCAGAACACACTCCGTCACCAGTGCAAACAGACTGTCAGCACCGTCAGAAGCTCTGTGGTGATTTTAACGGCATCAGCATGGGTCATCATACACAACAGAAGAATACTCATGAGGCACATCATTCATAATACCAAATGGGTTCAGATCCCATTCAGCCAAACGTTCAGCAGCTGTGGGATACACCGTCATGATTTAAAATAAAAAGCCATAAAGCATCACAAACCGAACCTTCGGAAACCCTAAGTGTTTCCCTCATAAACAGTTTAACTGGCAGGTGCTGCGGCTTCAGAGATGTTCCCAACAACATATTCAAAAAGCTGCAACAATCGTGTTTAAAGCGAGCGTCTGGCTTTGTGAACAAAGCAGTGTTGACAACAAAAGCCAGATGCTGCAGGTGTCGTTTGTGCTGTTGGACTTACACACTTTGTAGCTGCACACTGAGCCACCAGCAGCTCTCCCTTTGTGGGTTTAAACGCAGGACTGTGTTTATTTTTCTGGAATTCGGCTGCAAAGTACATGAACAGCAAGATTCACCCCTTATGCGGGTGTTTGATTTCATCAGAAGACGTAGATTCAGTTTGCATGACACATTCAAAGACCTTATACTTCTGGTTTTGCAAAACCATAAATGCTTTGTAAATCATTTTTAAAACTTGCTTCAGATTTTAAATCCAACGTAAATTATGATGAATGTTATGTTCAAAATTTAGTTACGTTACATTCAGTTACACAATGGAATAAAAGCCAGGAGAAGTCAGAGCTACCTTGAACACACCTTCAGCAGCAGGATAAGTGCCTCCTGCTGCAGCCCTGTCTTCTGATTTAAGCTGAAAGAATTTGCATTTTGACTTTTAAAAATATTTTATGGGACTTAAATTGAGGGTGTCTGTTTTCTTGCCCGCCCACTCCTCTGAGGGCTCAGATCTCTGCAGTCGCTTACCTTTTGGCAGAAGTGCTGTGTGGTGATGCTGAAGACGTCCAGGCACAGAGAGGCCTTCTTCAACTGGGCCTGAAGGCTCTGCAGCTGCAGGGCCTGCTGCTCACAGCGCTCCCGCAGCTGCTGGATCAGAGCCCGGTCCAGCTCCTGCGCCCTTTCAGTCTGAGCTGCTGCCCGCCCACGAACTACAGAATAAATGAATTAGGAGTTAATAGGGTATTTGCAAATTATTAGCTGGTAACTTCTTAAATCTAATGATTTGCTGCTTTTCTCTATATATATCACTGCTGATTAAAGGAGAGTTATTCTGCTTTTCCATCTTTTCTGACCAATAAATGTTGTTACAATGTCAGATACTCATGTTAAACGATGCCAAAGCGTCACATAATGAGGTTCATGCATTTGGAAGTGAGCCCTGCAGGCTGTTTCAGTCGGCTCTGCGGGTTGTGTTTTACAGTTTGTTTTTTTCCTCTTTACAGTAAAGCTAATGTGTGCTGG
>JAPZDX010000023.1:23217752-23229183 GCA_029783625.1 Naso annulatus | reverse complement strand
CAAACGAAGCTGATACAGAACACAAGAGGAAAAGAGCTCATCTGTCCGATGAATAACAATCAAATTACGTTAAAATGGTTCTATGTACAATAAAACATGAACAAAAGTGATGGTGTGTTGCCTTTGGTTGGTGTCTACAGACCTAACTGACCCCTCATTTAGCCACAGAGCATAGCGTTACACTTTCCAGCGTACGATTTTGGAAAGGTTAAGAACGTAAATCTCCTTCGAACCTCGCTGAATAACTGGTATCACTTTTAAAAGTGCCCCACACAGGTTTAATCATGATGAGCTCAAAATCCACAGAACCAGTCTGAACATGACGAAAGCCTGTAAAGATTACATGAGTTTCAATGGAGCACAGCCGTGTAGCTGTAAGCTGGCAGACGCTACGCTCTGATTGGCCTGTTTGCAATTGCGGTTGATGCTCAGCGAAGGGTCAGTTGTGTTCCATGATTGATCATATCAAAATTAAAGCTTTGAAAATGCACTTTTATGAGAAGAAAGTTTTCTGTGATAAGATCCTCTCTTTTAGATGAGGAGTTTGATTGTGTCATAATTGCCTTGACAACTAATTGGCTTTTACTTCTATCAACAATAAAAATAGACGACATTTTTAGCCGGCGTTAGAAAGACTTAACGGAGCGGAGCATTACTGTCAGTGTGTCTCCTGGATTTGCAGCTATTTCAAAGAATGTGACACATTTTAATGTTTGACATGCAGATCAAAGTGAACCTGCTGTTTTTCTTCAGGCATCTTCCTCGTCGTCTGCTCCGGCGTTTTGTGCGTTTTGTAGAAATGCTTGCCTCTCTGCAGCCATGGGCTCTAACTTCACCGTGCAGGCTGGTGTGGGCAACATGGCCTCTGCACTGTTGCGAATACCATAGCTGAAGTAGATAAAGAAACCTACAAATGACAGAGAAACATTGCAGAAAAGATATTAATTTCCTCCCAAAACACAAGTGGAGAAAATATTTGACAAAACTGGCAAAAATCCAAAGAGCCTACCTAAGAGCATCCAGATGGAAAAGCGCATCCAGGTTCCTTTGTCGAGCTGCATCATCAGATAGATATTGACGAACAAACTAGCCACTGGGAGGAAGGGCAGCAGGGGGACCTGTGAGGAGAGAGCATCGAGTATTACACCCCTTTCCACCAAAATTAGTGGGTCGACACAGGTTTTTTAAATGCGGGCTAACCAGCTAAAAACCATCTATTGAGCCCATTTCCATCTTTCACTGGCAAGGAAGCCCGTCTGTGAATTTTATCTGAAGCTTCATATTTGGATGAAAGAGTGTGTGCTGCAGTGTGCGGAAACATTGTTGTGATGTGTGATATAAATGCCTGTCAACTTAAATATTAACTCTGATTAATGACAAATGCAGAAGTATCAGAAATTAATCTGAGTGTCACACTTTGCAAAAGTTGGATTTGGGTGGAAACACTTCACAGCACGTTCAGCTGTGAGAGTGACGGTGCTCAAATCGTTTTCAGAGTAGAAGCGATACGACAATATCGCAAACGACCGCAGAGTAATATATGAGTCATGAACGCTGTTGACTCAAAATAACCTGTGCGCGCTGCACTTTTACGCCCACAGCTACAGAGCAATCTCTGTATGTTGATGATCAGGCTGGATTATTTAAATTGATTGCAGGGAGAGAGAGAGAGCGCGGTGAGCTGGGTGAGCTAGGTTGAATTTTAACGAGAGCCCGAGCAGCAAACTTCGCAGGTAATTTCAGCTCGTCTCAACAGAAACGCTCTGTGCTTATAGAGACACAAGTCAGACAGGAATCCTTTTCAGCTCTGTGTCCGTTAACTTCTGTGACTGTAAAGTCCATCAAAAATTGAAATCCTGCGCTGCGCCTAGACGACATGACGCAGAAAATGAAGAAGGAAAAGAAAGCCACTGGAAAATAGGTCAGATATGAGCAGGTTTGCCTGGGTTGTACATTAACAGCTGAGCCAAGCCGAGGGGAGGTGAGGAAAAACCTGCGCCAACTGCAGGGTCAGTTGACCTGGGTGTAAATGGTGAGTGAACCATTTCCCATGGCACACAAAACTGCAATCTTAGCAGGTTAACAAAGGTTTTTTGACCCCTGGTGACGGGTTATTAGTGACATGGACCTTGAAAATAATGGCTAATGTCACGTTTGAGGGAAATCCCGAACAGTTTAACACACAAATAATAAACAAAAGCCCGTTTGACACATAAGTCTGACCATGAAATATATTCAGGAAGTCTTCCCGCATGATTGCATTTCACATTCAAAGACAGTTATCTCTCTCCTTGCAAGTTGATTTTATCATGAACTGAGTCAAACTCCGACAGCTGCTTTGACTGAAGTCGGCAGTAATGTTAAGTAAAAATATGTTGTATTCGTTGTCGTCAGGCTTCACAGGTGTGAAATCGTCGGGTGGGTTAGGACAAGAATGAACTCTGAGGAGCAAATTCTCCTGTAATCGCTGTTTGCTTTGTGATGTTTGCTCTGTTAACTGTATTTCACTGCACGGGCATAACAGAAGTTAAACTTCAATGAAGCGGGGCTTTTTGTGAAGGAACACAGAGAGAGTTGTTTAGGTTTGCAGAGTGATTTACACATCAGGCTGCTGGCACTAGCATACACGAGGCAGACACAGTGTGAGAGACTGTTTGGTGAAAGGACACTCTCTACCTTGAAGGCAAGCTTGGTCTTGCTCTGCGGCTGTCTCCACACGATGAAGGTGAGAAGAAGACAAACCAGCAAGATAACACTGAGGACTGACACCGACCAGGTCGCCCACCCGCCTTGGACAGCTACGATGCTGAACACACACACTAAAACACCTGGAGGGGAAAACAAGGAGCAGAAAGAGAGGCCGTCAGATGATGATCTGCATCAGTCGCACGCCAGATTATTCAGGCACTTTCATCCTGTTTCCTCCGGGGTTTTTTTCATGTGTCTCACCAATTGCACTGGTGCAAATGTTGACAATAGACCCGGACAGACGGGACGGCTTTGTGTTTGAAGGGCTGAGTAGATTCTTGATGGTGAAGTGATCCTCTGCTTGTGATAAAATATCAGCATTCCCCTCGTTATACAGATCGGCGTTGTCAGGTTCTTCCTGCGTGTTGGCCATCTGGTAGACTGAGTGGTTGTGTTCAGGCTGATACCTTCAGACAGCAAAACGGAGAAATTTAGAAACAGATATTCACTACGGCTGAGGACACCAGTAGAGGTAGGAAAAAAAAAGGATTCTTAGATGCATTATAATTCGGATGTGGACCATTCTGAATCGATATAGCAATGTCCAATAGTTGATATTCAAAATTTAACATCATAAAGCAAAATAGGCAGGAAACGGAAGCGCAGCATGCCGTGCACTCAGAGAGTGGATATGCTACAAACAATTGGGATGCTTTATTACGGTAATCTTATGTACATTAAATACATAAAGTGCATCAGATTAAGCATTCTGTGTTTGAAGTGTGTGTGTTTGAGATCAGTGAGGCAGCTCAGATCAGTCATTGACTATAAAATGCAAAGTGACGGTGCGCTGCACATTAATCTCTGCCTGGGGATTTTCCTCCCAGGGAGAGGTGTTATTCAGCCCGGTTATCTCTGTCCTAGAACGGACAGTAAGAGATGAGCTCTACCTGAGGACCAGCACACAGGCGGCCACAAGAGTGTAGGCCAGTAAAGTTCCAATGGACATGAGGTCGACCAGGTCCTTCAAGTCAAACAGGAAAGCCATCACAGCTGTGTGACACACAGGAGAGAGACACATGACATCAGCAAAATGATAAAATACTTTAAGCTGATTCAAAATGCCAAGAAATGAACATTTACCAAAAATATAATTTAATTATTCACAACAAAATTAAAAACTTCATATTATTACTGTAGAGCTCCATTTAACTACAACTTCAACTGATTTTTGCCAAGATCCTCCGTCCACAAGAGGGCACTGTTGCTTCTGGGCTCATCTCAGCTACCTACCAGACAGAAGCCCTGCCATAAAGGTGGAGTTGATGGGTGTCTTCCTCTCACTGACACGTGCCAGAAACGAGAAGAGCAGACCATCGCGAGCCATAGCAAAGATAATGCGTGGAAGTGGAAACATGGAGCCAAGGAGACTAAGTCGAGGATGAAGGAAGGAGGAGGAGGAGGAGGAAGAGATTTTTAACTTAAAGAAAAGTTTGTGAACTCTGGTTTCACAGGAGGCCTCAACTGCAGCCATCCTCAGCCTGACATCCTGAATAAAACCACAGGATGCTTCAGGATGTCAGCTTTGTACGTGGCAATGATGGAGGAAGAATTATTCCATTTGCAGATTATCTTTATGTTGGATGACCAAATTTGGTTTTGGCTGAATGCATGCGTTGAGGCCATGTGCACCATAAGGCTGTATTCATTTCAAAATCAGGTGGTCCACCAAAATGCCACAGGGTTGTCCGATGGTGTTGTGTAACATCAAGTCGTGTCCTCTCATCTTCTCTCAATTCAGGGGTGGCGTCATATACTGGAATACGGCCCCTTTCCGTGATTGGCTGCCACAACAGCTGAAAAAAGCTGAGCCAATTTCAACTTTTTTTTTTGCTGCACCTGGCTGCCACTGCAGCTTCGACTGCTGCTTCCAAAACAAATGAGCCTCATTCAAATAAATGGAAAACCTGCATTTTCGCCGGATCACCGGATTTGGTCTGAATGCAGCCTGATGGTTCTGTGGGACTCTGAAAGAAACTCCAACCAGTTAGTCAGTTTAGGTTGTGACCTCACCTGCCACAAGACCGGATGTTACTGTAGCTATTAGAGGGGTTTTGGTTCGTGGGCTGATTTTAGCCAAGCATTTGAAGAGCAGGCCATCTTCTGCCATGGCCCAGATCACTCTGGGCATTGGAAACATGGCACCCAGTAAACTAGTGTGGGAGAGAGAGAAAAAAAAAGCATGCCGTGCAAATGAAGGCACACAGTTAGAAAATAAAACAAGAGCTGTTGCCATAAAAGTTAGAAGCTTCAATTGTTTACTGCAACACTTTGATCTACCTAAAATTAAACCCAAACCAGCCACAGATAAGTAGATAAATATATTTATAGGCAAAGGATCATCTCAGGATGAGCACTGTCAATCAGCTTTCAGACTACTCAACTTTCAATAAACATTTTCAGCCTATTAATTTGCATTAAAAAATACATGCATTACATATATGATGACTTTTTTAACTAGTCAAAGCACGCATGTGACGCGATTTGTAATCATGCCAGAGATTTAACACTATTTTATTCAGTTACAGGCGGCAATAAGACAGTGAAACTGCAGGAAAGACTAATCACGGGGTTGAGAAGAGGAATTTATTGTAAGGCCGTCAGTGTTAACGCGTTAATCGCGATCAATGAACAGGCTGCGATTAACGTGTTAATTTTTATTTCTTTTTTTTATCACGTTAATCGCATGCTGCTATTTTGTCCCTTCCATGCATCCAGCAGTTTTCTGCCTCCTAATGTCAGAAAACAAAGAGAACACTATACTTCTGAATTGCTCATGCTTTCTTTTTGTCATTAGCTCAAACACTGGTAGTCAATGAGAAGTGCTACTTAAAGATAAACTTTGCTTTACAAATGTTTTAAGGACAGAACATGTCTTTACCACCTTAATTTTGCTTGTTTATTAGTGTTGGTTGAGTAACACTAGATGTAAACAGCTACTTTGTTTATCAGTAAACCACAAACGGCACTTTTAAGTGAGTAACATCAATCTTGTGCGAGTCGAGTGTTTTTATACAAAGTCAAGTTCATCTTATGTAATGAAATAAAGCAACAGAGACGTTAATAAAAGTCTATATTCAGTGTGCTGGAATATTGGTTTCCTGAAAAGCATGCAAACATTTACAAGTCCTCTACAACCACTCATGCAGAGAGGCAGCAGGAGAGCCTCTTACCTCGTCGACAAGGCACATAAAGAGCCAATGGCCACCGCGTAAGTGGCTCCCTCCCAGCCCACATATTTAAAGGCCACTGGTAGTGGACTGCTCTTATCCAGCAAGTAGTACGGCATCATCACCGTGAGGGCGGCCGACACTCCGAAGTACGCCACAAAGCAGATAAGGAGCGAGGCCACGATTCCAACAGGAATGGCCCTCTGAGGATTCTTGACTTCTTCCCCTGCGGTGGAAACATGTTGGAGATGTCAGAGTGTGTGTGAGTCATGTGGGTTGATTATCAATTTAATACACTCCCTCTCACCTGTAGTGGCGATGCAGTCAAACCCGATGAAGGCATAAAAACAGGTGGCAGCGCCACCAAAAACTCCAGACCAGCCAAAAGGCATGAAGCCGCCCTCACCAAGGCTTTCCTCCGATGGCAAGAAATCAGACGAGCTGAAACTGGAAAGCAAGAAAACATTTGTTTATTCAAAACACGACCCGGGCATGTTATTGGGCACCGTTATTATGGACTACATTTTGAGAATAATCTTTCTGGTTCACCCACTTGAGGCTGGAGTTGCTGGTGGTGACATTGAGGATTTCTTTAGGGTTCAAGTTCCAGTTTTGTCGGTTTCCTTTGACAAAGCCAGAGATGATCACAAACAGCAGCACCAGCATGTTGATGCAAGTGAAGATTTTATTTACCCAGGCTGATTCCTTCACTCCGAATGCAAGAAGTCCTGCAAGAAGTTACAAAAGACAATATAAAACGGCTGCCAGGGACGCCGGCAAAGTCGGCAATAAAACTACAAAACTCGTCACTTCTCCCACATACAGAGCCGAGTAGTTTCTAAATGACTTTTATGTGTCAGGTGATATGTTGTTTGCAAATTCTGTCAACAAACTGTTGACTGGAAATGTGTCGACATGTGAAAAGACCACTTGCAGTCTAAACACTAATAAAAACACTATGCTGCTGCTGCTAATGCTAGGCAGCCACCGCGCCCCTTCAGACAACCAGATCAAAAAGGAAAAAATGGAATTTTGAAAAAATTAAACGGAATTAGGAAAAAAATCTAAACAGATTTCATAGGGCCCTAATTCAGTATATACAAGCTGCTCCCCACCTGTCAAAATGATGATGATGAAGACAGCAAATATGTCTGGATACTCCGCCAGGACACCCGGAGCGTTCATGGTCATATAACGTCTGCAGAACTGCTCGATGTGCCTTCCAATCAGCTCGTCGAAGGTTGCGCTCCACGCTCTGGCCACACTTGAAGTTCCTGTGTGAAGAAAAGTATTTATGTAAATTCAACAACATGTGGCACAGCAGCAAACTCTTTTCCTTCCTTATTTTAGTGTCTCACCAATGACATAGGAGAGGATGAGGTTCCATCCTGTGATGAAGGCCCACAGTTCTCCCACTGTCACATAGCTATAGAGGTAAGCTGAGCCAGTTTTGGGCACACGTGCTCCGAACTCAGCGTAGCACAGACCAGCCAGGACTGAAGCGAAGGCAGCGATGAGGAAGGAGAGCACGATAGCGGGTCCAGAGCTATCTCGGGCTACAGCGCCAGCCAGCACGTACACTCCTGCACCCAGCGTACTGCCGACGCCCAGAGCCACCAGGTCGAACGTGTTGAGGCACCGAACGAAGTGGGACTCCTCTGGGTTACAGTCTACAACCTTCACCCGCAGGAGCTGCTTCCCAAGGCCTTTTAATGTTGCAAGAATCATCCTGGCAAGCACCAGAAGCTCAGCAGAAGATAATTTATCTGTTGATGAAACAAAACAGAGCATAAAAAACTACAGCGTGCTTCCAGCCCCGTACTGGGGCTGCGTACGGGCAAGAATCTGGCAACACAATACGTATCACGATGCAGGGTTTCAGATAAATACTGTAAGCAAAGTGATACATCGCACTTTCTCGTTTTTTTTTTTCAATTTCAGGAAAACTGTAGTAGTATAAACACAACATCCATAAAATCTGAGAAAAAAAGCTGTTATCAGAATATCATAGTAATAGTATTCTGTGCAGTAGCTGTCAGGTGTTTATTAAAACTGAACTGAACCACCGCAATAAAATCTTTGCATGAAAACTATTAATTAAAAATTGATATCGTTTTTGAGAATCAACACAATGTCAGAAAACATAATATTGTGATATCGATATGAATCAATATTTTCTTATACCCCTACCTCGTATCATGTTCTTTTTGCTTCTAACATTGATTTGAGATTCTTAGAAATATTTCCAGAAGTGATTATTACCAATAAACTACTGATTACAACCTTAAAATTGCTGACATTTATATTCTTTTTCAGAAAAAAGATTTTTTTCCTCATTGGCACGTCTAGTAAAGAAGACATCTACTTGCATTTTCTGTTCAGTGGTGGAGGACACTGCTGTGAGCATTCGGACAATAAGAACGTAACTGTATATTCGCATCATAATACACTTACTGGTCCTTGCAAGTAAAAAAAAAAAAAAAGGAGCCCGAATTCACTTTAAACATTCATCCAAAACTCGTGTGGTATAACCCAAGTCTTCTTCATACTGTCGTACGCTCAATACTTCCAAAAAACAGTAATCTGGCTCGACAGCCACAAAATCCAACACGACTGATCCAATGTTTTGACTCGCAGGTTACGGTTAGTCTAAACAACTGTGAACTCTGGCTCAAATAAATATGATCTCACCAAAAACTGCAGAGACTCCTCTCTCCTGGCACCAGCCATTTTCATTCACTTTCAGGTTTGGGATAACTTTTTAGTATTTCTTAAGACAAAAACAAAAGGACCAGCAAACGAAAATGGCTGGTGCAGAGAGACACAGAACCATATTTATTTGAGGTTTTTATGTTTAGAATAACTGTAACAAATCATTCGATTGTATGTGTTGGATTTAGTAGCTTAAAGTAGCCAAAATAAAAGTGTTTTGGAAGTACTGAGCCTACGATGCCATAAAGAAGACTTGGTTTACCGTGGAGGAACACTGAAAAGAAAGAAAATATTCTTCAACTGAAGACACCTAAGGGAGAGCAATTGATTTAGAAAACAGAATTTTGCCTGAAATATCACTTTAAGCGTAATAAATTCATCACATAAACAGAGTAGATATGAATGCAACACATTCACCTCAGAAAAAATTGTTGAATATGGATATTTTTCTGTATAAACAAACAGGTTCAAATTTGTTTGAACACTTTCACGGTAACATACAGAAAATTTAAAAAGACATAAAAGCTACCTTGAATGACCAACGATGGTTTTGTCTGAATTTTTAGTGCAGCAGAATGGACGCACTAATCGCTCAAATGAAAACTACAAATTATTAGCACTGACTAGAAGCCAAACGAAAAATTAGAGCTGTACATAACAACGTATTAAACCGACAAACTATTACAATATTAAAGTACACTGAAGGTTCCCAAAAGCTGTCCTCTCTCATATTGTTTCCCCTCATATTGTTTCAAATTTTGGATCTGAGCACATTGATTTCCACGAAACAACGAGACCCAAAGTTGTTAGAGTGCAGAAACCATCAGCTTTATACTTAATGGTGCTGAATTTGCATGTTGGCACATTGTAAAACTATTAGTAATGCAACTGCACTTAGCCTGAAGAGGTTTGTCACAGATTCTGATTATACATATGAAGCAGAAAAGGTAAACAAAACATTGATGCATCTCTAAATCAGCAAATCCAAGCATCTTCTAAAACAGCACAGAACAGAAAACTTTACCCAACAGCGCAGAGACGACGACTCACTTCTGCAGCTCAGCACCAAAGTGATGTTCTGCCTTCACTGATTAACGAGCTAGTCTTCTTTCAGTTTATAAAACCACTCAACTGCCTTCTCTGGAGCGTAGCTGAATACTAAACACCAGTCAAATGAATATCAACAGACACGCAAGCAATCAGCCAACAAGGCTTGGCTTGACATGTGACACACACACCTCCCAGGGCACAAACCATTCAGGTGTCCCGCTCACAAATAGACCGGTGACACATGGCCGCTGAGCTGCTGACACTTGGGCCAGTTGTGCCTCATTACAATCAAATCATAAATTTAAGACAGGCAGAAAGATATGACCTGTTTGAACTGTTTACCTTTTACAGAAGAAACGGTTCTTTCACATAAAAAGATTACTGAGCTAAGATTTGTGCCGATGTGATTTATAAAAATGGCCTGCATAGAAACTCTTTATACCTGCCATCAGAAAGGAAGGATGTGAGTTAAATCTTTTCAAAAAGACAATGAAATTCAAGGACTACTGAGCCCAAAGGATTAGCTAAACAGTGACCTGGGCAGTAGCCCAACATCTCTCTGAGCCATCAGACTCACCATCACACAAAAGCCAAAACAGACCCTGTGAATGTGCGTCAAGCTCAAACTGAAAAACCTGAATTAAAAAGAACTGCACCTGTAAACTAATGTTCACTTCTAACATCAGTCAAAAAACCTGAACAGATGTAGGGCACGAAACGACATGTCCTTACAAGTTGCGCAAGTAGGCACATTTGTCACATCGCAGCCCGGGCAAAAGAGGCGAGAACACCCGGTGGTTCAGAGCTCACAACATACGCACGAGGTGTGACATGCAGTGGCTGAGCTAAAAACAGAGGGTGGGCAGGACGGGACCCTGCCCTCCTCTCAGCCAATCATCGCACTCAACATCTGCTCGTGAGTCTCAGGGGCCATGTGGGTGAATCTGAAATAGCAGTCGATCACATGTGCTTTACTGTTTGGCCTCAGGGAAAATGCTTTCTCCTTCAAATGCCTTTTAGGCGAGCTGTGACATTGTTTTGATGCATGACAGCAAAGTCACAATAAGCATCAAACAAAGCTCAAATACAACGTGTAAGTGTTCAAGGTTAAAGTTGGCATGACATCAAATCAGAAGCTCACTGGCTCAGTGGGGTTGGCACAGAGCTGGTGTTTCTATTTGTAGTAGGGATGCACGATATTGGATTTTTTGCCGATATGCCAATAATTACCACTCATTTGGCTGATAATCAATACCAATACCCATATATATGTATATGTTTATCCCCACACCTAATTGCAGAGATCATCACGTCTCTTCTGTAGTGGAATTTACACACAGTATTGTTATCGAACTCTGACCATGTTGGCCTGCCAGCAAATGCAGGCATAAAGTACGAAGGTTAAAATGATGTAACATTCATTTCTTGTGCAAAAGAAGAAAAATACTTGAACTTACTTTTAATGAAACAGGTCATATTTTATTTATGACAATTGCTTATAAACAAAGTATCGGCAGAAGTTTTTATATCGGCTGATACCGATAATAACTTTATTGTCTGCAGATACCGATACCATGCCAATAATATTGTGCATCCCCAGTGTAAAACAATGTTAGGCCTGAATGATACATGGGTTTGCTGATATCGACAGCGGTATCAGCCTATATATATTTAGGGCTGAGTACTGCACTTCAATACTTTTATGGTACCGACCAAACTGCTTAAATACTGTCAAGTATCAAAAAATGTCA
>JAPZDX010000023.1:23118471-23128939 GCA_029783625.1 Naso annulatus | reverse complement strand
ATGATATTTGTTTGATGTAAGTTTTAATTTTTAATTCATGGTTTCATCTGTAAGACCATTTAAATGTCCGTTTATGTCCGTTGTGAAGCAAGGCGGGAAGCACCGGTTCCCAAGTCTCACCGGAGTGCGTTGCTGAGAAAGGGGCAGGTCTTGATTTGTGTGTCTAAAAAAATCCATTTTTGTGTCAGAATGTCAAAAAGATACTGTGTGTGTCTTGTGAAAAATGGGTCCAATATGTATCTTGGTGATGATGGGGTGAAAGACTTGGTCATAATCTGTGATCAGGTCATTTCTCTCATAAGAATAAATTAACTCTCAAGAGTGCTTCTGGTCTCAGAAAGGGGCGGGGCCCTGGCAAAACACATGTGACACAGATACAGGAAATTAGCAGTTAGTGAGAGGTCTCGCTTTCTATTAATCGTCTCTGCCATGATTTGTGTGCACACAGCTCTCCCCCCATCAATCTAACGTAAGAAGTGGTGGTAAATTCTGGGTGATTCATATCCAGAATTTTTAACAAAGAAGAAAGAGCAGGTGTGTTTCTAGAGATTTTTCATAGCTTTTCTTTGCATTTCATGTAGACAATGTCATGTCAACAATGTCAAACAAAAAATAATAATCTCAAAAGTTTTTTACACACATTAAAACTTGTCTTGAGGGAAACTTTTACTATCAAATCAAAGTCCAAAATGCAGTAAGACATTTGCATTTGCATTCCCCGGAGGTCCCACTCCAGACATGTTTTAAAGCACGGTTCTTCAGTTAAAATTAATTTGCTTCCAGCAAAGGTCTGAACCACATAATTTCTAAATTGTGTTCAATAGCCTAGCCCTACATCTACAAATCAACACCGCACATTTCCTTATCGTTTCAACAAAATTTGTATTTAATTTTCAAATAGCATACTTCTAACATAGAAAACAAATAGCTGTCTGTACCATAAATAAAATGAGTCCTATAGCTAGCAAAATGATCTTTAGCACAATGACCCTGAGGCCAACATCGCAAGTACAAGAAAATTACACCAAGATTCTTCTATATAAAAATAATAAAAAACTCCTCTTTTAAGTGCAAACAGAGCGGAGCAAATACTGGTACGTCCATTCACTTTTAAACACTCTGTTTTCTGTACCAACTTTCCTTCCTTTGAGCAAGCCATGTCTTCTTATTCCCACATCTCTCTTCCTGTAAACAACTGATCTGATTGGCTCATTTGAGCGACACTATTACACAAGGTAAACGACTACCGCATTAACTGGATTAGCCACACCTACTGTCTGTAGCCACAACTGCCAGGAGAAAAAAAAACAAAAACAAAAACAAAAACACTTTTGATTATTACTTTTTCTCATTCAATTAAAAACTTGAAAAAGTGTCTAAACATCTGTTTAAACTGTCCTTCATTTCAATTTTACCTCCCCTTGCATTCAGCGGCAAGGGACACAGATCATTACTTTGTAAACAAGGTCCTCTTGTAATATCGACAGCTCTAAAAAAAATGCTTCCAGTGACAGGAAATGAAGAAAAATAAACTTTTTATGAATAATCACACTGCTACAGTTATCAAACCCACTTTTCCCTCAGTTTTCTTATCAATGTATTTTACTACCTTTCATTGCCTTTTTTTAAACAAAAAATGTACAGATAAATCATAGAAAAATCAATAAAAGAACAAGACTGAAAAGTCTTTCTTTTTAAAAACAAAAACATTAAAAAAGTAACTCACAACGTAAGGCTGAGGGGGATCCCAGTGAACCCAGTCATAGATGACAGATTTTTCCTCCCTGGTCACATATTTCGCCCATGGTGAGTTCCGGTACAGCCGCTCGCCCTCCGTGGTGTGAACCACCACCTGGGAGCAAAAGAGATAAATGAGTGTTATGTTAGAGGAAGGGCACTTAAACAACAACATGAAGAGGGGACATTCACATGCACACACATGGTCTAATAAGCAGACAAAGGATGGACCATGACACACATTGCACCATGGGAAATATTTATTTAAAACCTACAAGAAAGGGGAATGAAGGATATAGAATACAAACAAAAGTGCTGCAAAAGTAACTAACCTAATTGTGAAAAAGGGAGAAATCGCAGAAATAGAAACAGCCCAATAGTTTGAGGGAAACGAATGATCGCAGGCTGAAGGCTTACTTTGTGACTCCTGCGTGTTTCTGTCCCTGGACATACAGCACGCAGTTTTCAAGTCAGCATTTATTTACATCTTCCAGCCGTGACATGCTTACATCTTGAAACTGCTGTTACTCCCAGTCCATTATACAGAGAAGATGGTGCAGATTGTTAAACCAATAAAACAAACATTTTTCAATGTGTCAACATGAAAGCCGCCTCACTTCCAGATGCAGCTCCCTGCTCTCTAATGTAAAACCAACAACTTTAAAACTACAATAGTGGGCCCCCAGACACACTGAAGACATAATATGCTGTAGAGGACAAAAGCTACCGTATTGACCAGAATATGTGTTGTGGTAAATCTGGATTCAATGGTAATTATACTGTGTTGTATTTCTGCGAGCAACTCCTCTGTTGGTTTCAACGCCGCCACTCGCTGGCCCATCTTGAGAGGAGAGCAATTTAGGAAAATAGAAAATCCAAATCATTATCCTTAGCTTCTCATATATTATGTCTACAATTTAGAACTGGAGGGGGGTCAAATAAGAATAGTTTGGAAATCTAACTGACAAGTTACTAAGCCTCCATCAGTCAAATAAGAAAGGAGGAAACCAGCGTGAGAGTTGGACAAACCCACTAAGATATCGATCTTGTAGTGTTGTCCACAGTATGCGCTCACCCTGTTTTGTCCCCTGCAGAAACGGGCATTAGAACCCAACTAATTCTGGCTACTGTTGTGAAGTAATGACTGTTCCAATGCCACCTGCCTGCGAGCCATTGGCCAGACCCCCCTCTGGGGTTTTTTCATTATGGCCAAGGCCACCTGAGGGTTAGCTGCCTCACTCCCCTTATGACATGCTTCACAGTTTATGGGATTAGGAATAGATAGTTGGATAAATGGACTGGCATAAAGCCTAACAGAGCGGTGGTCCTTCAGACAAATTGGCCAGCATTAGGCACATTAAAGAAAAATCAGACTGCTGGGCAGGCCGAGGGATGCACAAACAGGAAAAACACCGAGGAGCCAGGCAATATGCAAGAAATTAGGTGTGGGTGCAAAAGTGGCTGTTTGATCGCCGAGATAACACTTTGGCTTACTTCTCTAAGTCTTGCATACTCTCAACATAAAGAGCTCACTGCAAATACTGTAGTCACAAAAGGACACCGCTTGTTTATGGAGACAAATTGGGCCTTGAACAAAGGGGATAGAAGGGCAAGCTGCTCTACACGAGAATGATTGGAGCTAGGCTTGTGCTTCCACGAGGGAGTGCTGTGGAACTAATTCTAAAGTGGAGCTCACAGCAAGACAGCCATTCATAGGCAGCGGGGGTGCACAAGGAAAGGCCAGGTGCCAGCGTTTCCATCTGCTTCTTATCGTCCTTAGACTGACCTCCGCTGACAATGGGAGCTGGGCAGCCTGTCCAGGGCGCAGGAGTGAGCCAACGATGACCCGGTCCCAAGGAGAGTGCTGCCACGATGCCATCCATTCCACGTCTGGCATCTCATTTCAGGATTATTTCTCATCCGCGCTGTTTGCTTGGGAGACAATGCATAATGGGATGCGCATCTTTTGCATTTAACCCTGATGAATTATTTACTAGAGCTAAAAACCAATCATCTACACCCACCGTGGGCTGTGTTTCGCACAGAAAAATGCGACACTAAGTCCAGAGAGATACCTGCTGCAGAAGGGAGCGGGTGTATCTACCCTCCACTGAGCAGATTGTGTAGATACAGTAATCTCCCTGCTGCACGCTGTGACTGTGGCTTGTTGTTGGCGGCGACATGCCAGGTTTTCACTTGGTTCAGAAGACGCGAACACATGACAGGGAATCTCCCTCGACCATTACAGTGACAAGTCCTCGTACAGCCGAGGCAAGATGACACCTACTGAGGGCGTGAAAAGAGGTATGAAGACGTGTGTTCTCTACCTTGAGCTTGGTGTTATGATCCACAGCTGGAGACTTGTCATACTTTGGCGGTATAATCAGCTCCCACTTGCCAAATTCCTTCTTGGTGTAAGGGTGGGAGAATTTGTCCCAACCATCTGTAGGGGAACACAGAAAGGATTCAAAGACATAACGTTAATGCGTTTCACCACACAGAGCCAAACATCAGTTCTAATTAACTGTAACCTGATCAGGAAAGCCATATGATCAAAGATGCCTGTGACAGAGCAGTCCAAGTCAGTACATGCAGGGCCGGTTCAAGCCTTTATGGGGCCCCCCCATCTCCATCAATACTACTGACTATTGCCTATTGGTCGTTGCACACCTACTGTGAATTAATTAATCTATTTTATTAGCTGTTTTTACAATTACTCTTGTTTAAATATCAGTGAGCACCTCCTGTTGTTCATTTTCATCCACAGGGAGACTCTGATTAAGGAGTGGACGTGGAAGCAGATAACAGAGCAGGCGATCTCTCAATTACTATTTGCCAAAGTCTGCAGCTTCCCTTAATTGTGCACAGATGTAACTGTGTTGTTTACATCACACCAATGTCAGCCTGGCATGTTTTCAACCTTCTATGGTTTTCAGTTTTCAATAATAGCAAATTCAGTTACAAGAGTGGACTGATGTTGATTTTCACTTGAATATTGAAAGTAATTCAGTACAAAGTGGCATACTGAACATGGTGTAGGTCATTTGCATGACAATATATAATTAACATAATATAATATCATCAAAGAAAATAGTGAAAAGTTTACTAAAAATCGAGGGCCCCCTGCTGGTCAAGGGGCTCTAAGCAGGTGCCTGGTTCACTTAAGCCTCCAGCCAGCTCTGAGTTCATAAATCTCTCTTTATGAAGGATCACTGACTTTCAGATCAGGGAAAAGTCTGAAAAAACACATAACTTGTGCAGCAAAAACATGTTTTTCTTTTATCGTGTTTGTCATTTTGCCTCCATTTAACTATATTGAGACCAAAATGAATTCTTGACCCCCTGCTGATGCAGTGCGTATTTGTTACCTTTGGCATCTTTTGCCAAAGTCACACATTTTAAAATCCAACCACAACGACTTTAATTGGTTTTGATTGCAAATAAAACAATTAACGGTTGTTTTCAGCCGTGTGTTGCCACTTTGCCTTGTGCTAACAACAGCTTGAGCTGGTAGTTACCACTGTGGCTTTTGCTCTATTCAAATATCCCCCTGTGGTCACAGGGTCTCTTTATTCCTCTGAATTCTTCGCTCTGTCTTTACGCAATTTGTCTCTCTCACTCTCATCTTATGCAATTCTTTCTTGTTGTGTTTGTACTCCGCACTGATCTCCAGGCTGTATCCTGTGACTTTTGCAACAGTAAGTAAAGCAGCAGGCTCAATCATCTTACAGAGAAACTGATAAAATACCACTTCGCCGCTCACTGAATTATATCTGTGAGGGAACACCAGAGAGGCATTACATTCATAACCTGCTGATACCATATTACCAACTGTCATTGACTGACAGGAATACATTAGGAGACAAAAGCAGCCACCTTGGCATGTCAATTTAGGCCATTGTTTTTATTCAGTAATCCATATCTGCTTGCTATTCATGAGCAAAAACAGCAGCAGGAGAGAAAATGAATCACAGGAGACGCTCCAGAAGTGACCCGGCACAACAGCAGCACCTTTCACAGGCAGGCCAAAGTCTTTTTTTTCACAATTTATTTATCCCCCTTTGCTTAATCTACTCTGGGAAAAAAAAAAAAAAAAGCGCATTATGCATCCAACCTGCACCATATTCATGACTAGGGCTGCTGGGCTGTTTCCACATTTACTATGAAATTGAAATCAAATAATATGACTGAGCCGTGTCAAAATGTAATCTCTCACAGAATTGAATGTTGGAATTGAGCTGCTGCCCAAGGTCCTGGGAAGATAATTAAAAAAGGAAAAGGAAAGAGGAGAAATATGGAAACAGGCAACGGCAGCAACAGAACTAACTAGCACGAAAAATGTGTTGGGACAATAAACAAATTGACAAATCTCTGGTCTGGCGCACAGTATCAATCCGAGGGTGTTACTATTAGCATTTGCTTTCCTTCATCATTACCTGCAGGGTGGCGGTTCAGAGTGGCGGTGGCACAGAGGCAAGTGTTTGTGCTGTGGTGTGGCATGGCAAATTGAACCCAAATTAGTTGAGTTACGTGCACAGGACTGAATTCTTTCACCACTCTTCCTGTTATTCTTCTTTTTCTTTTCTTTTTCTTTATTTATTTACTTATTTTGCACCTTCGTGGGGAGTAATATGTTGCTACTGGCATGTGTATTAGAGCTCAGTGCATTAATATATTTGATAAAAGAAAGAAAAAAGATCCAGAACAAGAAAGAAAATGACACTGAGAGCTTGTATTACCTTGCATATCTATTTGATAGATGAAGGCAAGTCTCATTTAATCTTGTTAATGATGACAAAAATAAATAATTTTGACGCGTTTTCACAGCCTACAATAACTCAGAAAAAAAACACACTCAAAAGACTATTAACCTGAAATTACTTTCAAAGTTGGACCCAGAGGGAATGAAGATTTCAGCACAAACACTGAGGTTGCACTCACTCAACAACTTTGCAGGCAATGATGAAATAACCAGCTACTGAAATATTAACAAATACTCCCACATTCAAAAGAACCTCCTTCAGTATGCAACTTTATCCTGTGTAATCAATATTTTCCACATTTCCCACTCCCAGGTTGGTTGATCAAAAGAGCTGATATCCTTGCACGGCGGCTCACTGCGCTTTTTCTTAATTTTTGGCCCTTTTGTGTTCAAGAGTGCAGAAATGTCAAATTTTTTATTTAATGCACCACAAAGACATGCAACCTTTCTGTTTGCACTGAAATCTCTTTTTCCTTTTTGGTCCCAACACTGTATGTAACTCAATATTAAAGAGTCATTTCCTTTCTGGTAATCCGATTTATTATTGCAATTTGATTGTTATCAACTGAAATGAAGTTTACTTTTATCAGTCTGCTTGCTGCATGCTTCTTTAAAAAAACCATGAGAACTCCTGCGGTGCCAAAAAGGATGATTTTCTAACTCATAAGACTTTATTTTGTAAAAATTAATTAATAGCAAAAAAGATAACAATGAAGTTAAAGCACCAACTGTCAGATTTAATTTCTGGGTGCTCACATCCTTACTTGTTGAATTTAGTAGGGAGTGAAACACCTTTAAACACACAACATGCATGTGCAACAATAAGATAGAAGCTTTGGTGCCAGCACATGCACATCACACTGACGTGTTGAGTTGACATTTCTCTTCAGGCTACTCACTGAAGTCACCGGTGAGGAAGAGGGCCTCTGCTGCCGGAGCCCACTCCTTAAAAAACAGGCTGTTGTCAGGCTGCCGCTGCACACCGAAGGAGTTGTAGCTGCGCGTGAACTGGTCGAAGCCTCCCTCTGCCTCCTCCAGCTGGAAAAGCTGCTTCTGCAGCAGCTCATACCTTCAAACCACAGGGAACACACACAGAACTGTATGAATTCAATGACAATCCACCACTGGATATGTAAGATGTATAAGTACAGTGTAACGGATGTTTTGTGTTGCTTTGTTTTGTTTTGTTTAGTTTTGTTTTGCTTGGGCGGGGGACGGGGGGGTGATTGCTCACTGCATCAAGCTGTTCCCTGTGCTTCTGCTTCACTTGGTGTTTGCCTTGATTTCAAACAACGTCTGCCCCCATGGAGAACATCAGTTACATTCATGTCTGGGAGCTGAAGCTCTCCAAGAGCTTTCAGCTTGGAGGGCTTCATGGTCCAGTGTGTGGGACTTAGCAGCATCTAGCAGTGAAACTGCAAAAATGCACATGACTGAGTATCCCTCCGCTTACGCTCTATTTTCATGCAGAAGAACCAACACTCACTGAGAATCTAAACCAAATACATAACAGGCCCTCTCTAGAGCCAACCTTTGGTTTGTCTGCTCTGGGCCACCGTAGAAACGAGGCAGTGCAACATGATGGACTCCGGGGAAGACAAACTGATTCCTATTACGGCTGGCTCCGAACTTTCAGATGTTTCAGAATTTGTTCAGCACATAGGCATTTAAATTTCAAATCAGGGTTTGGAGAGTTATGTTTTGTTTTGTTGTTTTGTTTTGTTTTATTATTATTATTGGTCTATCTATTAGTTCCCTTGGAACAGAGCTTAAAAGGTGAGTGGCTGAAATCTACCCCGTCAAAATGGGACACCCCTTTTAAGAGCGTGATTTGTCATCAGTGGTCTCACATGGCTTTCACAGCAGACGCGACATGTTTTCGCCGGAGCCGTACAACACAACTTTAGCACCTCCAGATGATACTATGAGCACAGACACGACGTCGTTAAGTTTTTCAACGTGTCTGGGACCTCCACAACTGACACAGTGCAGAAATTGTTATTTTATTGGCTGTAGTTACTGAAATGGCAAGTCCCCATTTCTCCTGATGTCCCCACTTTGCTGTGTTTAAAGCAGTCTAAATTAAATACTGATGCCCCACGTTGCCAAACCATCGGCATTGGCAAGGAAACAGGACATTACTATCCAGTCTTACGATGTCTTTGCTCGGTCCACTCAGTCATCGGATACTCTATAAAATGTTTTATGGCACACAGACCAAGAGAGTTTGTTGTTTACAAGCATGATCGATCCGCTGTTTGCTTTTTTACACTTTATGGTTGGAAGCAGGAGGTTTTTTTTTTGTTTTGTGCGAGTAAGTGCTGTGTTTCTTTCACTCTCCTCCAAAACAAATACTCGTATTAAACAAGATCTTTACAACAGCAAGCAGTACCGCTTTCGTCCACACACAGCACTGTAATCAACATAAAATGAAAGTTCCTCAGACGGGATTTAAAGATTTTATTGAGTAAAGGTTTCTCCAGCTTTCTCTCAGTTTTACTAGGAGGGTATGTCATGGTAAATATAGTACACTGAGTCCAGAATTTGAGAATTCAATTCAGAGTTATTGATACAAAAACATGATGCTGACTGTTGCTTTATGAAGATTAAAATTATAATGAAATATTTATGAAGTGTAATAATTTACATATTAAAACATGGTTCAACATTTTCTAAGAATAGCGACTCCACAGGAAAGTTAATAAAGCAAAAATTACACGAACACCAACAACACGACATGAACACCGACAACATATCATCAAATGAAAATTACTCGAGAAGAGGATATTAATCAGTCATTACTACTAATGCTTATGTGAATTGAAGGGGAAGGAGCTCTATTGTACCCTGTCAGTGTTATCATTTATAAACAATTACGGAGCAATCAGAACAATACAGTTAGAGCAGCGAGAGGTTTTGTTTTTTTTTTTCAAAACCATTGGTAGCAGGCCTCCAAAAATGTCATGCACACAAACAAAAAACTATTTGACTTGGCGGTTAAAAACCTCCTCTACTATTTTTTATTTGAGGGGTTGCCAAGTTTGTTTTTTTCAAATTGTAGAAATATTGGAGGGGATTTTTCCTTCAAAATAAGCATAAAAACAACAACAATCCATCAAAATTTGATACTGATGAATGGAAACAGGCATTCCAAGATTCCAATTCCAAGAGTTTTAAAACAAACAGAAAAACAGAAATCAACAACCTGACGATCACGTTAAATATGCTTTCAACAAATCAACAGTTGTCTGTGCTGTATGTATGTGATTGAAATTGCTTTTTTTAATGCACAAATTTCCATCTTTTTTATATGGCAGCACATGCAGCAGCACCGCACAGTGCCACATCTTCATGTTTCCACGCTGAGGTTATCTTTGAGGTGCTACCGCAGGATGCAAACCGGCCTGTCTCCCTCAAGAATGTGTGACTCCAGGCATATCCGGAGAGATAAAACTCTGTCTGTTACCTTCGACTGGGAAGGGTTGACTAACTAGTTTGCAATTTATCTCACTTAAGTTCCTGCAGCCAGCTGGTGTCCATATCAGATTCCCCCTGGTACAGAAAGCCTCTTTCAGCCAGCTGAGTTAAGTGCACTCTCCCCTATAGCCCTGAAGCCAAGCTCAGACTGGCCTGTGAATGCCCTGGGGCGAGTCATGATGGGCTGAAGTAACAGCGCGATTTCTCAGCAGCTGCTGCCTGTGTTGAGCACAGTGGATACAGACAGAGCTTGCCAAATGTAAACCTTTAAAGTCCAACCAGTGCTGCTCCTTTGCCACTTTGTCACCATTTCAAGAAGACGCTGAAAGGAAGGACAAAGGGAGGATTCACGTAAGGGCAGAGCTCCACCGCCACAGTATTAACAGGCATGAAAGTCATGCCTATGATTACAACAAATGGGCTCCAGAAGGTTGGACCAGTGGGAATAAGGAGCCAAAATCCCTTATTGATGCAGTATTCACCGCACATCCC
>JAPZDX010000023.1:23108220-23118371 GCA_029783625.1 Naso annulatus | reverse complement strand
GAGCCAAAATCCTTTATTGATGCAGTATTCACTGCACATCCCTTGTGTCTGTTTCCTCTTGAGATTGTAGGAAGGAGATCAGACCACACATCACAAATGAACTGTGCCACAATTCATTTCAGGGAGTCATTAACAGACTCAAAGCTATAGCCAAAGTCAAAACTTTGATTTATTTGCCTATTATTTATAATCAGACAGAAACTATGTGCTTGCACCCTTGCTGTCCTCTGTGACCTCTTCCACAATTTTTTGTTTTTTATTTTTGATTAGGTTATCATTCCCCCTCTCACTGGTGCGACCGCTCTATAACTCTGTTTTTCAGACAGTTTAAAACAATATCGAGCACAAAGGAGCACATGGTTTCGGCAACAGGCCATAAAGCACTTACCCATCAAGCTGCAAAGAATAAAGCCTCAGAGTGTGACCGTTCCCTCACATATGGCAAGTCTTTTCTCTCCAACACTGGCTCTGAATTTCTAATATAGCCAAGTCAGTAATAGAAGAGCAAAAGTTGGGCTGAATTCATTCACATACCTTTCCGTCTCCAGTTGCAGCCATCACATTTCCTGTTATGGAAGCTATGAATGCAACTAAAACAGAAACTGCCAATTAAAACTAAAAGTACAAGTTGGATGTACATATTTCTATGAGTCAAACAAGTAAAACAACAGCCAAAAGTGATACACAAGCATGTCGGATTTACACACTTTAAGTCACCAAAGCCAGTTATTTAAAAATCCGACACATAAAGGCTCCCAGGTTCAGATTAGATAACATCACCGGTATTTAAGTGTCAAGTCTGTCAGTGAAATATGAGAGAATAATATGTAAAATTCTGTGTCCTTTGAAACCAAACTGCAGTCAGTTGCTCTCAAATTTACATCATAATCGACAGTTAAACAAATAAAAGACTCTTATAAGGGATATATTGAGCTGGGAAAGATTCAGTTTCCTTTGACTTCAAGAGGCTCTGTGGACAGTGTTGGACACAAGCTCAACGTGACATTATTAAAATTTAAGTAATGTTATGTATTATTATGCATTCATACAAACAAACAAGCAAACAAAAATGGTGTTAATATTTCAGCCAGCAAAGAAAAGTTTTAAACATACAGTTATGACAAACTTATTGGTAAACAGCTACCATAAAATCCTGTCTAAGACACTTTTAACACCTATTATTTCATTTTAAAAGTAGAGTGCATCCTGTGTAACGCTGCAGTCAATACACCAGTATAAAATGGCGTTCTAATCAAGCTGAAGCTTTGTCACAGACATGCACAGTCATGTCCGCCAGTGCAGCCGCCACCTTCACGGTCACAGTATCAACGTCACCGCGGGCTGAGCTAACCTAGTTGTGGGTGGAAACGTTAGTGAATGCTTGCACCTAAATAAAAGGTTTTTTTAGATGATTCGCTGAGCTCCAGTCATTTTCTTTTTTTGAGTTTAACTAGTGTACAGCAGGATCACAAACTTGACATGGCAACAACAGATGGTAGCTGCTAGAAAGAGCTAAACAGCTACACAGACTTTGCTGTGCACAGTGGAAAATTGTTTGGATTGACTTTGACTCGGTAAAACAAAAGTTTTTGTTTTAAAGGGGGAGACAAGCATGTTTTTTTAATGTTGCATGCGACCAAGTCAGAAAGCCAAGACGGTATAATTTGTGTGTGTTTTGAATGCATTTAAAATTAAAAATTAATTGAAATAGTGTTGAAATAATTCTTGTACATGTTTTTATTGATAATAAGCCACAGAAACTTTTTCTCTCTCTAGGAGACACCCAAAAACAGACTGCATCTTATATACTGGTGCGATTTATATTCTGGATTATACGGTACTTACTTACACACCCAACAATCATTCATTTGGAGCTGCATTAGTTCTGTTGTGCTCTCCAGCAGCTCCTGATGGAAATATCTGGCTCTTTAGTAGCTAAATCCTTCCCTATGTTCACAAGCTTGACTGTGCTTGTCTGCCGTTTGGTGCTGGGAAGGACGCCTGCAGTGAGTTTATCAGAGCTTTTTGCTGAAAATAGCTGCCTGCTGTGGTTATAAACAACACTGATGAGAGCAGTGAGACTGAACAAAAACAATAAGGTAGCAGGCCATGAAACCAAAACAATTAGCTAAAACATGCTGAAACGCTGCATAGATCTGAGGGGAACTGCACAGTTGGATTGTAATTAGCTGTGGCTACATCATTGCAAGCTACTCTTACTAATATGCACACGGTCATGTGATCTAATGTTAATGTCTAATGTTGATAAAAGCAGTTTTATCTAATACACAACATTAAGAGATCAGTTATCAGCTTAATACATGTCAGACAGAAGAGAAACTATGTAAAACTTCTCAACAGAACAAAGAATTTCAGTTTCTCTAAGCAACACTGCTGCTCATTGTCAGGTTGTGCACGACAAGAGACATTACTAATCCCTGAAGCCAGAAAATACAAAGGAGCTTTGTCCTGCCCCCTATTTGTTGGTAATAGAGCAGCAGATTATAGATTTGAGTCACAGAATACAGTCCCGTCTCTCTTATCTCTTACTTTGGGTAACCTTTTTTTTATCTCCGAAGATCCTGAAGAAAACATCAAATGCCAAAACTGAGGCAATACCCTAGATATTATGGCACACAGCTACATTGTAAGTGACAAAAATATCAACCACCTGTGCCATCACTGAATCACTTCAGTGTCTGACACTTCTCTAGTTCTCCAACACTCGAGTCAACAGAGTATATTTACTTAAACTTACAGTGTAAGTTTTTAATGACACAAAGTAAGACTCGTTCTGTAATTTCTGGTGGCTTCAAATTGGATTATTTTAATCCACTGTTGTGGAAATGAAAAATGTGTCCATGGACTTTGTTCCAAAGGCAAAGTTCAGGCTCAAGGCAAGAAGGCGCTGACAATGAGACCCGTGAGGAAAGCTCTCCTAAAAGAGAAGACCAGGACTGAGAGGGCATCAGGGAACGCTAATCAGTCAGGGAATGCTAGAAACAAGACAATCGATATTTAAAGCTAAAATTTGGGAGGTCCTGCTGAAGGTGCTTCAGTAAAGATCTCACTAGCTTTGTTTACATGTGCAAAATTTCTTCAATCTGATCAACACCTTAAGTATACACAGATTCCAACTTCAGTTTACATGGAAGCTAAATAAAATGACCTGATCATGACGTGGGTTTACAGGCATCAAGCGTTTAATCAAAATTCACCACTTTGAGATGTGCAGAGTTGTCTTTTTCTCTGGAAACAGCAGAAGAAGAAGCTTTTCTTCTGCCTGTGTCGTAACCAAACAGCGCTGTCACTGCCTAATCACAGCACGCCTTCAGATATTTCTCTACAGGCTCAGCAGTGCACACTGCCCCTGGAAAAGCGACGATAAATTTATTTTCCCGAGATGAAGAAGCTCACGGTGTATTCCTTGTCTCAGTATGTTCTCCTGTGAACTGTATCACTTGTCATGGCTTGGACATAACCATTATCCTCATGAGTAACGTTACACGGGGGTACAGCAGTAACTTCCTGCTTCTCGTTACTGAGAAAGGACGCTGTTGCGAGGCGTGAGCTGCACGAAGCGTCGATCAGCAGGACGGTGATGATGCAAATGTCCATGCTATCATGGCAAGCGATACAGTTCACAGGAGAACAGACAGAAATACAGCATGAGCTTCCCCATCTCGGAAACGTAGGGCAGACACGCACAGCAAGGATGATTTTATCCCTACCAGGAAGCCACGATCGGAAAGTGTGTGCACATGGACACCGGCAGGAATAATGATCGGCATAAACCACCCCTCTTGTTTGGAATAAAAATTCTTTCTGAATCGGCCGTATCGGATCAGAATCTTCTGAATGACATGTTTACATGAAGCATTTTTATTTTGACCAGGCTTTTCTTGCGATTACTTGTGTCCATGTAAACATAGCTATTGATGTTGAGTTGCTGGTCAACACGGCTTGACATGATTCTCCTGAATAAAAGAAACGAGGCTCAGAAACAGCTGGAGAAAGTTGTCTTCAGCTCTGGAGCACCATAAGGAGCAGCAGAAGATCGATTGCCTGGAGGAACAGGAGAAGATGTCCCTTCTTGGGGCCACAGAGGGTCAAACAAACCCTGTAGGAGGCAGAACTGGAGTGAAGAAAGAAGCAGAGCAGCATGACGTCCAGGCTGGATGATGTGGAGATTAGAAGTCCAAGTAGAGAAGTTAGATAGCTGAGTTTTCTACATGCGTGGCTCCAGCAATAGAAGACCAGCAGCACCTACTCACAGTGTTCTGCAGCAGGGAGATCTCTCTATGAACTGTCTTCCAGATATTGTGTCTCATTTACATTTATGTGGAAAGATTATTTGGCAAGTTTTCTTGTTACTTATTGGACCTCTAGAAAGTGGTCGACATCAATGATGACATCATCACCACTGTCAGAATGGCAACCACTGAGCTCCTCCTTCATCTTGGGGAATACCTGGTAGTCTACGGGGGCCAATCCAGTTCATAGCAGAGGGCATTGCAGGTAGGGCCATTGCAATAACTGCAGAAATAAATCACCATAATCTTAATAACTAGCTGACTGTAGAGCATGGTAGGCAAACGTCACAAATGCACATGACATAAGAGACCTGCTAAACTTTGTGTGGAAAACTTTTCATCTCAGCAGACTAACATAGTCAGTCAGCTCACAGAGGAAGAAGAAAACAAAGAAAAATGCTCGTTTTGCTCCTGGAATGACCAAAAAACATGCCTGGTTAAAAATGACTGACAGTCAAAGCAGACAGTTCACTTGTGATAACAGGATAAAGAAAAGAGCACGGGCTATGAGAGGTAAATCGTTGTTCAATCATTGTTCACTATTGTTTAATGTTCTTCCTTACCAAAGACATTAAATATGACAATATTTTGCACATGCTTACACAGGAAACAAAGCAATGAAAGTAAAAAAAATAAATAGAAAAAAAAAAATAAGCAGCGTTTTTTCCAAGTCTTGATTATTATTTTTTTTAATACCACAATAAAAACCATTCCGTGGACTTGAAACTGAGTGTTATACTATGAGTTCATGATGCCATTACATCCCTAACAACACCACAAACCGCACGACTGAGCCGCCCCGAGTCACCGCGGTTGGACCTCCTTCACGACAGCCCCAGTCGCAGGTTCAAATCTGCATTTCTGGTTGACTGCGATGATAGCCAATACTGGCCTTTTCTCAGGAAGTACTGCATTGCAATTTCACTTACCAAAGCAAAACACCACAAAATGTATTAAATTCAATTTTTTCACATAATCATTTAAAGAGCTGAACTGCACAAGCATGTAACAAAAGCTGTATAACTTATCTCCTTCTACTTCAGGCCAAAAACTTATCAATCAACAGTCTTTAATAAAACTGTTATGCAAAATGTGTCAGTGCTCCCATCAGGCAAAAGTTAAATGAGTTTTTGAAAACGTTTTAGTTTCAGAGTGACCCAGTCAATCAAATGGAGGGATAACAACAGGTCTGTTAAAGGAATTGTTCTGTCCTCTCACTGTTCTGCTGTGACAGACAAGGTGGGAGGAGGAGAAAAAGCAGCACTCAACAATGTTCGAAGGGGACTCAGAGTTTGCAACTGGTTATTATAAAGTCACAGGCAGGAAAAAATTGGAACTAAAACTTTTAAAAACAGGTATTAGATCTCGTTGAATGATGCTCACATGCCATAAAAAATAAATAAATATATTGACTACACCTACATGTGACACTTCATTTCATTCTCATTTTGTCATATCTCACCTAAATTACACTTCCAGCTTAAAATCTTCAGTGATTATTATCCACTTTTTAAAATTCTTCACATGGAGCAGCTGAACTCTGTAACCTTTTCTTACGCTCAGTGCTAGACAATCGGGCGTCTAAATTTAGAGTGAGTGTTCAGGTCTGTTGCTTTGTGTATGACTGATGGTGACAGCTGAAGCACAGAGGTGTCAGGACAGTCTACAACCGCCTGGATAAACACACACTTGAAAAAGTCTTTTCTCTCTCTGATCTCAGCTCGCCGATACAGTTTCAAGCCGATACAGTTTCAATACAGCCCAGCAGCAAGGTGACTCGCAAGTAACACCATTAATGTAAAGCTTTAACTAAGTTATTAATAAGGCTAAATAAAACAGGGGCCTGAACATCTGCAGAGGTTGACTGAATAAAATTTAAATTCCCTGCTAACTTCACTCCTTTGTTTACCCTACAGCAAGGTGACGGGGAAAAAAATGCCGCCAAAACTACCCCAAAAGAAGATAGATAATACATTTACTCATTACAATACAACAGGTAGTTCTATCTCTTACAGAATCTGCCCTCTACTGGAATCTATGGGCAATGCTGTCCTCCAACGGCAGGCACATATTTACCCAGCACCACTTCCTGCCACTTCCTTTTCCTGTCTCGACACAGATCACGCACAGAGCGATGTTGTGCAAAGGGCTGCAGTCAACCAGACAAAAATCTTGGTCATCTGATACTGTACCTCAGTGTTTCCCCTTCCATTCACTTGGAGGGGCAGCCCGCCCCCTCAACACAACCTCCCACTCCCCCAAAGAGAATTTACATATTTTCAGGTAAGTTTTTCTTATGGTCAGGCTATAAAGTTATTTTTTGTACCCTGACAGTTTCAACTACGATCTGCAGTCTTCATCAGAAGCGTCTTGCAGCAACTTGCAGCAACCCTCGTCATCTCAGACAGCCATTCTGTGCCGTGGTATTCAGAGTAGGGGTGTCACAAACTCGACTGTAAATTGGAAACTGATTGAACTGACATCACGATTTCGACCATCAAAATGAAAAAGGGGATCGACCATTCAGACCCGCCTCCTGGGTCACATCCATGTTGTGCCAAGAGAAAAAAAAAACACAAAACACACAGATGACACAACATATTGTAGCCACGGTGAGTTACCTCTGATGCCCGGTTCAGACTACAGGATTTTATCACTGGTCTTGCTTTCTGCAACAGTTTTTGGAGATTGGTGGGGAAAAAGCCCCAGATAAGCAAATCAGCGTGTGCTCCCGTGAACGATGGTCAGCATGTGTTAACTGTTCAAGGACACAATCATGAGCTTGCAAACAGCGTAACGTGGTGTCGCAGGATTCCAAGCACGCCAAAAATCTGGCCAAGTCACAGGTGTGCAGATGCCATGACAAGGCCGGGCTGGCCATCGGGAGCACAAAGACCTGACCTGCTTAACAGCCCACAGCCAGGAGCTTACAAACAAAAAAAAGCCCACAGTTCTCCCAACAGATGTAATTTATGTCAAAATTCACATACCAGCTCATACACATGCAGCCCCTCTTTTAAAATAAGAATTTAAAACTTAAATGAGTTATCAGGGCATAAAACCAATGATCCTGGACTAGAGTAGACTGATCTAAATATGGAATCTGTGCTACAAGAAAAAACAAAATGTAAAAACGACTGAGAATCGAATCAAATCGTGACCTTTTAATTGAAAATCAAATCAAATCAAGGATTTGGAGAATCATGACACCCCTAATTCAGAGATGACGCATATGTTGGCAGCTCTGCCTCAAACCTTCTCCAGATTTTGGGGGGCTCTGCTGAAGGAGGTGGGGGCAAAAGGGACAGGCGAGGTGCTTGGGATTTTAATATCGGTGCAAGGGAAGGACCCTGGACCCTTGGGTTTGACCATTTGGTTCCATTACACCTTCTTTAGAGCTCTGACAGTGTCTAAAGAACAAGGGTTACCATGTTGTAACCTCCCCTTCAGAGATTTGATCCAGTTATGCAATAATTCCTATTAACCAAGGTACTGCAAGTTGTCTTTTTACCACTTGTATTTAATTTCAATATTTTAGCTCATTACTTTTCAGCCAGAGTACATCCTTCAGCAGTCATCACTTCAAAGTCAATGATGAGTTTTGCTTTAAATATATTGCATCACCATCACAAGCCAAAGACTTAGGGTTATTGCTGTATTTTCAATTTGAAATGAGTTGTGATGACATACTCAAATCTTTTCAAAAACTATTTGCTGTAATAAGCAGCAGTCCCAATGCTCCCTGCTTTCATTTGGTCCAATTTAGGAGATTCACGGTGCCACGAGCTGCAAAAATCCTAACAGCACTTCCTGCAGACTTGTGCAACAGGAAGGGTAAATAATGAAGCATGTCAACGAAGCTCCGCTCAGTGGGGCTGTAACCTGCGAGCAGCATCAACGGTTGTTTTCACAATCAATCTGAAACCAGCATCCGTATAAAATAAAATAAGAGCTTCCTGCAAACACAGAATAACTAATTAGAAAGGAAGGCTTGTAGAAAACGCTGGAATCATATTAAGTGTTTGTGCAAAGCAGCTGTGAAAGTTTAACAAACGCAGTCAGGGTGGTCATAGGTCTCTTTCTGATAAGCCGTCTGAATTCTTAGCACTGTGCAGCTTGGCGAGCCCTCGGTGGACTCTGCATGACACCGCAGCCTGAGAAACCTCTACGACTGTGTTCATGATGTGGTGTTTGGACTCTGGGCCTTGAAACACCAGGGGCTTATCAAGAATTAACCTTCACACAGCAGTGATCCTATATGTAAAATAATTTATGTGCAACTTTCATCAGTGAGACAGGTTTCTGAGACTCGTAGGGTTTGGTGAAGCCTAACAATCCCAAGCTGTGTCTGAGATGAAAGTGACACGCTCATCTCACTGCAGGGCTCGAGCCCTGCTCACATGCTTCAAATACAAAGCAGGTGGTCCCTTACCTGCCACATTTTAGACAAGATCTGACAGTAATGATAACAGATTAAACTATACGGCCATTAAGCAGAGTTTTCAGGCCTAGTTTCAGGGACGACCCAACGGTGAGCAAATACTGCAGCATTGTTAGCTGTTGGTCATTATCCTTGCCTGCTCGCAAGAAAAAACAAACATTACACTCATTTCTTTTAAAAAGAAATCCAGCAGGAAAGGCTAATTTGACTTGAGGCAAGGAACTGAGCTAAAACACTGCCCTTTCATCCAGAAATGAGCCTGCATGATCCTTTTAAAGTAAGATAATTTTTTATCAAATCAGCATGGTATTTTTATTACTGTGTGAACATTCTGTCGCTACATTTTAGTCGAGCCTCTTTATCTGCCAATTAAAAGACAAGCACTAAAAACAAATTAACATAAAGTGAAGGTAAAAAAAAAGAGAGAGAGAGACAGAGAGAGACTACACAGTCCGTTGACTCACAGACCGTCTATTTACTTTTGAAGATTAGCGTAGACACAAGGTCAATGTATTTACTACTGAAGGACAGATTCTTCTTTAGCCTTAACAAGCTACTGCTGTCATTTAAGTCCATATGTACTCAAAAACAGGTTTCAAAGGTCATATTAAGAACACATTTTGTAATTTACTGTAAATATCCGCTGTATTATTTTAACATCCTTTAGGTGATAGCAGTGACAGAGCGTAAACAGGCCTCGGGGTCGACAATTTAGCAAAACTGATGTTTATCTTCGTTCTTGACATTCATTACACTTAATTTGCTCATAAGGGTTTGTATGTTTTGTCTCTCTGGGTGCATATTTAAATGTAATCCTGGCAAACAATAAAAATAATGTTACCAGGAACTAGGACATTTTGTGAAAACATATGAAGGACGTGTTAAAACAAGCATGGGTTAAGCCCAGGTGTCCATTATCAGGAATGAATGCACGACGTGGAGGCGTGAACCATCCGACGCCCGGTGGAGGACACCTCGGAGGGCATTATCTCACTTATACCATAAACATTTACCAAAGAAAATAATAATAAGACCATTGATTTTTATTTTCATGCATTTTGAGGTCAAAATATTAAGTTTTAAACAAGCAACAACTCTGTTTCCCTGGCAACACCTGAGACCTCGACTAATGACTGGAATAATCGTTACAATCCCATAAGGTTCTTATGTAATGAAAATGTAGTTCAGTACTCCAGTAAATAGGACAGACCATAGATACGACGTAGCAACAGGAGATGAACTTGTCCGCTCAGCTGCCAGCCAGAGAGCTAATGCTATGCTAGCTAGATTCAAAGTCAGTAACATTGCACACGGTGGACGAACAGTGAATGTGATTGGCCAGTATGTTTAACAACAGGTCAAGCTGGCCAGTCAGCCATGTCACTGTCCCCAAATCA
>JAPZDX010000023.1:23070698-23081510 GCA_029783625.1 Naso annulatus | reverse complement strand
TTTTCTGTGAACTGCTGAGTTTTGCCTTGTATTTTGTGATGAAATTCTTGGTAATACTTTACTTATAGCATGCATCTATAATGCATTATGAACATACTTCTAATGCATCAAAATTCACCTATAGTGCTGTATAATCATAGTTATACGCAGGGTTAGTGTTAGTTCTAACCCTAACTTTAACCATAACCACCTTTTATGTGTTCTATGTGTTAAAATGTTATATGTTCATGCATTATAGAGACGTGCTTCATAGAAAATGTTGCCAATCTTATCAAGCCACAAATCAGAATCAGTTGATAAAATCGATTTATTGCCCAGTCTTACAGTCTAGTGATCAAATTTTGTAATGGAGACACTGTTGATTACCGTGGATTTGTTAAAATGTATGTCAAACACCTCTCCTGTAATTTTTTGCTACATGCCAATTTTTCAAAGACAGAAGCACATTCATGTCTGCAGGTCTGTTGCAAAGTATCACTTTAGCTGAGAAAAGAAGATTCTGCACATTGCTCTTACTAAGCACAACATTTTATTGATGATTATTTGATCATTAGAGTGTACACTCTTGACGAAGGTCCAGAGGGACTGAAACATCAGTAATGATCAATAAAATGTGGTGTTGAGCAAGAGCCGTGTGCTGGATAATCTTTTCTCAAGACTGAAGTAGCCCAGAGCTCACAGGCCATATATGTTTCTACTCCACGAATATATTGGCTATAAGCCACTATTTGACTGACTTTTTAGTGAGGCTATAGGCCCAGTACATTTCACAATCCAGGAAAACAGTGCAGCAGACCAGACCTGTCTCATTTATGACTTTCTGTATTTTGCAATACCATTTAGTGACATTCAGTGACCTCTCCATTATTAAATGTGGATTCAGTTTGGCTTCATGGGATGTGTATGGTAGAGCAAAAGATAAAGAAAGTCACTGTACAGTTTCACTTTAAAATCCTCTATTTTAAAAAGATGTTATGTGCAGTAGAATCACATACATAGGGAATGGATGGTAGTTTATAAACTCTTGTTGGGGTGATGAAAGATTAACCAGTAACTCAACCCCACTGCAGAAAAATGTTTTCCAAAATTAAAAATCCTGTAACTGGATTCTGTGAGGTGCAGTACAGTGTTTTATTGCTTAAATGACAAAAAGATTGACACAGCCCATATCCCGATCTGGTGTGCAGCACTTCATCACCCAGAGTGGTCCATTTACATAAAGCATTCAGCCTTCAGTGCTGTCATTCAGGCACATCCTGAAATGGATTGTGCACCTTGTGTCTGGAGATGAGTCTGAGTTGTTTTTCAATCAGTGGAGAGGATTAAATGCTATCAGTGACAGGTTAATGCATATTAATGTTATTCAACTTAGCCTAAACTTGTCGCTTTTCCTTTTTGATTCTGTCATGCATTTTGCAAACTTGAATTTAGAATTTTCAGTGCTTTTGATAAAAATTAAAGAGGACATATGATACTCACTTTTGAGTCTTTGATTTTGGACTCCTAAGGAGCAGCTGGACACAACCGACCAAACAGTGAAGTCTGTAGATCTTCAGAAAACTGTGACTCCTGCCCTTTTTTTCCCACCAAAACGGTCTATGTAGCTTCCTCCTCCTCCTTTGCCTCCTCTGCACTCCGCTGTACTCACAACCCATTTTATCCAATTACTGACACAAAATAAACACACAATTGGGAAACTGATAAAATGATACTTACAGCTCGCACTTCTCACTCTTCAACATGACAAAGCAACGTGCGGTCCTTAAGCAGCTGTTTAGCTGTTAATCCAGCTCATGTGTTCATGTTTAAGAAGTGCTATGAATAAATCCATACAAAGGTATTTTTCTTTTGTTGACCAAGAAACAGAAACGCCATCAACTTCTGTCAGGTGCTTGCCTCTTTAGAAGAGCTAAACAAAGTTAACTGTCCTTCAACAACAAAAAAAACAAACAAAAAAAACACTTCACTGGGGCCATATCAAACAACTTGCTTTGGGGGGGGCAGGCATAGCGCTGTGTGCATGGAGTTGGCATTGACACTGATGTAACTACTGAATTAAGAAATGAAAAAAAAAAACACAACTTCCTGAAACACAGCGTACAGAGCCAGTGAAAAAAGCCCGCAGGGCTCATTTCCAAATTTGGCATAGTTTGACACGACTATCCGAAATTGTAACAGCATTTATTGGTTAGAAAAGACAAAAAAACATAATAGCTCTCCTTTAAAACTGTTTTAGATGAGTCTTTTTATATCATGTTATAGAATAACAGGTAGGCTAGATTCTCAAGTGTAGACGCTGACCTTGTTAAATCAGGCAGTGCACATATTGGGCATTTTAAATGATACAAAGCACAGAGTAGTGTGCAGGATAATGTCCCAGAGGTAAATGCTCCTCTGCATTACAGATCTGTGTCAGCACCCTGGGCTTTTCCGCTGAACCCACATGGTCAATAAATTCTCACTGTTTAAAAGGCGCATGAGTAGAATTCTTCACTCAAAGATCTAATGAAATGACGAGGAATTGACCTTCAGGACACAAGGGATTGATTCTTTACCACCATCCTCATGGTAATTGGCTCTGTATAGTTCTGCGCTGAATTATAAGTGAGTTGTATTGAGAATGTATGTCACACAAGAGTGCTCAGTCCTTTAAGGTTTACAGTTCAGAAAGCCAACAATGGCTCCATGGGGATACGAGATGTGCATTGTTCCAAGTTAAAAGGCTAAAAAGCAGCATCAGCATACAAAAGTGAATGAGCACACGTCTAAGTAAAAGGTCCCCACTTTACCCATTCTGATTAAAAGCTATAATGGATGTGAACCTGCAGAAAAAAGCTGCATTAATTTCTTGTTTGGCAATGAAAATTAGTGATCCAACTGATTGCCTGTTTGGATAACAAATGGTGGAGCTGTTGTCTGTTACATGTATTCCTGCTGCAAAATAGGCCACTAAAAAAGCAAGAAAACGGCATATATTTTTTAGCACCACAGCTTTTTTCTCAGGTGGTATGGCCAGGTCAGCAATTTGATTTGAAGTGGGAGTGGCGTGGAAGGCCACTGTGCAAAATTGAACCAAATTTGACCGGCAGCATGTTAAACCATGTGTAAAATCCTTGCGATGGGCTTAGAAAACGATCCCTGGCTGGAGCTACAGCTTTCCCCCCACCTCTGTCTTTAGGGATGGTCACACTCATTTCTGTGCACCACTCATAGGAGCCTTTGAAGGAAGAAGGATGTCCAGAAGCCCATTAACCTAGCCAGTGCCTGTGCACTGATTCCTGACACACACACAGACATCAGGTCACAACCCCTGGGAAAGCACCCGCCTTTTCACACAGGTCTCTCTTTAATTACTGCATGCTGTCCTTTTGATTGTATTTCCAACACTCCAAAAAGATATTAATTGTGCGTTATGAAATTTACCCTAAGATAATAAGTGTAAATTTTGCAGAGACACTTATTTTGAGTTGTCTGTGTTGTCCGCAGGCTTGTTTGTCTGTTCATAAAGCTGTTATGAGTCTGTGGCAGCTGTTAAAAACTGACTAAAAGTGTTAAATTAACTCTGCTAGCTGTGGGCACATTTTGGATTTTTGCACTCTCCTAGTTAAAACTCACACTGACAAAAACATGGAACAGGGCGCCTCAGACAGTCTGTGGCCGCACACAATGCCCCCCTTATGATCTTATTATTTAATTATTTCATGATGGGCCTGAATCATCACCACTTCCCTGCAGAGACTTTTTTTTCTGCTCTGACATTTGCCAGATTTTCCTTTTAAAACTGATCACTAGATTACCGATGTCCTCCCCGAAGTGAACGTAAGAAAACAAGGCTTAAATCGCGCGGTGTAATTGTTTCGACAGTTTACCGGAGATTAGAACTATTTCTAGGTGTTCTCCATTGGTGAAGCGTCTTCATTAGTCAAAAAGCGTGGGCGGGACTCTTGCTCTCTGCAGCGAGTCAAAGAGAAAGGCAGTAAAGGGAGACAGGAGCTGCACTTTGCGAGCATCTCTGCCGTCCTGCTACACTAGCCGACAGTATTCACAGCCCCCGGATCTGCGAAAATACACCGGGACTTCTGTGGAAAAGGCAGAGTCCATCAATGTAACTCCGGTCAGTCCGAAGCTGTTTACCTGGATAAGTCCATCCCGACGAGCAGAGAGAGAAAGAGCAGAAAGACAGAGAGAGACGCGAGTGGAGTGTCGACATCAAATTGTGAAGAAAAAGAGAAGAATATGATTGTCAAGCAACACTTGATCTTCATCCTTTACAGCCTCTGTGCAAACGTCTTTAAAGGTGAGTGCTGGATGTTGCTGTATAGACGGGCGTGGTGTGCGGGGAGGTGGTGGCTGCGTGAAGTGTAAAGAACATATGTGCTCGTGTCACACGTGAGTTTAAGTGTTCAGTGCAGAGAGTTGGTGCTCCTTGTAAAATGATGTGTGTTCGCGCACCACAGCAGTTTTGGCCGGAGGAAGGCTGCCGTGTGCTCACAGAGCCGACTGTGCTGGAATGCCTGGAAGTTGCATTGTGCAGCGCAGTGAAAAGCAGAATGCGGCTGCACAAGTTTTTCTATCGGAGACAACTTGGATGTTGCCGTTTCTTTGAAAACAAGTGACAGATAAAACACCAGGGTGCACATGAGTCGCCTGCAGTCACCTCTTGTGTGTCTGCTCATCCAGTCAAGTCCCCTGGAGCTGACACAGGGATGCACGAAAGGTTACAGCAGCTGGTGGCGTGCGTCTTGTTTGTTGTGAGAGCGGCGTGTCATTGAACTGATCATTATAAAGTCATGCTGTCGGGTCTCCTCGGGCCTTCTCAAGTATTTTTACACTTCACATTTGCGAATTTGCAGCTGTGACAAGAAGTCTTGGATACTGTGACTACATACGAGTTGAGCTTTTGTCTCCAGCGTGGTCAGTTTGCGCACTGTGTGTGTGTGTGTGTGTGTGTGTGTGTGTGTGTGCATTCTCCGGGAGTGTCGGTATGCATAACTGACCGTGCAAGCTATTGTCGCCCATTCAAAGTTGCGCTGCCGGGATCAGACGCAGATAAGGAGGTTGCGTGCGTGATGCCTCTCCGCAAGCGGGCATCGGTGTCTCCTCGTGACAACTCCCTGAACTCCCCACAGACCGTCCCGCTATTGGACATGCTTGCGCAGCCACCGCCCTGTAGGCGACCAGTGCGCAGATACATAACGCCTACAGTACCACAGTAGGAGGGGGTGCGGGGGTTTTATGTCGGGGACTACCAAATCCAAGCAAAGAAAAATCCCCTCTGACCCCAGTTTGACTAGGATTTGCACATGATCAATGAGGTGTGTGTGTGTGTGGGTTAAAGAATTTCTGGTTCAACACTGTAGTGGGAGGGATAATAGTAGTGAGAGTAACCTTTTGTTCATTAGGCTGATTATTCTAATAATTTGAGTCAATGCAAACTATTTTTGTTGACCCTTCCCTCGAGGAATCAGTGCAGACCATTAAATCAACACTAAACAGGCCATGACGGTCATTTTGACCGTGTTCACATTTATATGTCATATAACTATGTTGAATAAAAAAAATACAGTGCTGCTGGTTCCTGACTTTTCCTAAAATGTCTGTATTTTCAGTTAAAGTGTTATTTATACAAATTGCAATAAAAGCAAACAAAATGTGATCATTTCTACCTATTTCGGCCACAGGCAGTCAAAATAAACGCACAGCAGTTTGCAGCAGTTTCACACGGTGGCAGCTGCATCTTAGCTGCTTATCCACTATTATTGTCTCTGTAAAAGGAAAAGTTGAGAGTGTCTGTGAATTTCATTTACAGAAGCAAATTTATGTTCCTCAAAGCAGCTCAAAGCGGCTCAGGGCAACACAGCAGAGCAGAGCTCACCTGCATCAGTCGGGAGCGGCTCTGGATGATCCGTCTCCGATGAAAATGGCTGTTGTCTCTTCCTCCATGGCATATCTTCAGGTGTTACTATGTTTTTTTTTAAAAAGATATCCTAATACATTAAATGCATTACTCTCTATATTAGGTATTTGTTACGAGAGATAATAGAATGTGGAATCTGGCAGTCAAAATGAACAATCATGGCCTTTCTAGTAGGAATGGAATTCTGGCCCTTCTAGTGCCATGAAGCATTCCAGTCTGAGTCCCTGTGATTTCTGCTCTGCATCATCACATTCAGAATCAACTGTAAAACTAGAGCAATTACTTAGCATCAGCTTTGTCTCACCGTGTGTCAAATGGGCCCATATTAGTCCAAGTGTCGACCCAGTCCTGGTTAAGAAAATGCACAGCTGGGACTTGGTTTAACTCAAATGATAAGCAGCTTAATGGGGCTAAATCTTATGAATCTGACTTGTAAATTTCTCTTTAAAATTACTTTTTTTTTTTGGCTTTGATGTATGTTGCTTTTGGTAGTCTTGCTGTCTTTCCCTTGATTTGTCTTTCCCTTCGGCGAGTTTCCACCCAGCACATTCATTTCATCTCAATGAGCTGTACATCCAGCTGTGACCTGATGACATATCCAGCTCCATCCAACTCGCACTATGCTCTCCTAAGACGTGCCCCATATGTAATGCATCATATGGTTAAATGACCAGGTATCATTTTACATGTTTTATGGTGCATTAACCACAAACTTTATAGACAAAAGAATAGATCTCAAATAAGAAGTACATTATTGCATTTATATACGTTCTAAGGAAAGCCATAGGATGACACTACAAAAAGTATATTGATGATTTTAAAAGGATGGGAAAGGGACACTTGGTGGCATTTTGCATTAAAAGGTGGCAGCAGGCTATGAGCACACCCAAACAGAGGAGTGTTCCAGAATGTCCTTGCATGCAGAACATTACAACACAATAACAAACATGTAATCCTAATGGTCAGTGGTCAAGGTGAGCTTTGTTGAAAACACATTTAAGATCCTGTAGCAGGGCCTGACCGATATACACTGGTTTGTTGATATTGTTGTCCGATATTGGCCTATTGCAGATATATCGGAATCGTCGTTTACATCCTCAGATAAGTGCCAATATTAAAACTGTTTTCAAAGGATAGAAAAAATGCTTGGCCTGGTAATTTAAAGTGGTGTAATTATGTAGTTTGTCCAGCAGAGGGCAGACCATTATGTAATTGGTAAGAAGTGACGTATTCACTGTTCAGCACAATGATGTTTGGGACAAAGTCTATGAGATATCCTGCCTCCATTACGTATCTTTGTCACACGTACTTGATAACCACATTCAAAATATTATACATAGAATATTTGCTGAAATATTTTATATTGAAATTTTCTTACTCTCTAATATCGGTATCGGCATCCACTCTAAAAATCTCATATCGGTCAGGCCCTACCCTGTAGGATTTTTTTATTATTACTTAAAAAAAAAAAAAAAGCTATACTAAAATTAATAGAAAAAGTTGAAACTGATGGTATGTTTTGGAAAAAGGCTGGAGGTAATACAGCATGTGAAGTAATGGGCTGTATGGAAACCACTGATTGGGTCTTTTAAGGTTGTTGTCCGTCTGCCTGGATTCAGCACCTCAGTTCTGTATAGACTGAAATGCAAGTATCAAGAATAACGACTGAAATACTAAAACTTGTTTATGTTGAAATGTAAGATGCAAACCTTTGCTAGAAAATTAAAGTAGAAATGCCAAAAGTCCTCTAAGGAGTTTTCTGTTATTGCAGGGTTAAGGATGCCTGATATCGCACAGAATTGTCAACTTGTTACACTCTTACATGAAGAGCAAAGTATATTAATGTGTTAGACTAATCACGTCAGCCTCCTCTTTCTTTTTAGTGGTCATTATATGTTGCTGTGTTTTATTTCTATTTCAATATGTGGCTGCACATATGATGCTTTTCCTGCTCCAGAGTTCATCTGTAAAACAGTAGCATGGACAGCAAGAGATCAAAAGGTGCACAGACAAGCATATGATTTTGTTGATATGAATCTATTAGCCTCATTAGCTTACACAACTGTGATAACATAGCCGGATGGAAAGCAGAAAGCTAGCCCATGTTGCAACAGATTTGAGTTCATGACATCCTGCCAGAAAGGAGACAGCGGCACAGAGTTTTATCATCTTGTCCAAGAGCTGCTAAGATAGTGCCCACATCAAGGGCTACTTTAAATATTTATGCTATGTGCCTTAAGTTTAGACACATGGACTAGAAGTGCCCCAGGGCATTGCCGCGAAGTCTGTGTTGAAAGCACTCAGAGAGCACAAACCTCCAACATGACTGCACGATCCTCCAAATTTGTTATGAAAATGGTCAGACATTTCTAATCCTGCACTGGAATCAGGTTAATATCTGGTTAATAGTCAAAAATAAAGTCCCTATCCTGCAGTGTTACCAAGTCCTTTAAGAAATGTGCATCTTGATCTGGTTCTGCACGAGGCCGTGGCTTCACCTTTCATAAAATTTGATTCAAATGTGTAAATAGTTTTCAAGATACTGTGCTCCGTAGCACGCAAACAAACCAACAAATGGGACTGAAAACATAACCTCCTTTGCAAAGGTAATAAGGTGTATGCATCCTCGGTGCGATCACAGCTTAATCGACAGTTAAATTGCAGTGCGCCGCATCACACACTGCAGTGATACTGTAGACAAGACTTCAGCCTCAGCAGCTCTGTTCATGCCCCATAATGCCGAGAGTCGTTTCATGCAGGCTCATCCTTCTCAGAACAACATTATTAGTATTTTGGGTAAATGCATTTCTGGACTCTTATCTATAGTTGCAGCCAATGGAGTGCTGCTCTTCCTAAATGTTTTATATGTTGTAGTGGCTGAATAGAATAATTCTTGCGTGAGTTACTGTGTATTTATTCTCTCTTCTCTTTTGTGTTTTCTGCCTGGCACTGCTCTGAATAGGAGCATCCTGTTGTGCCTATATGTGCACCGGTGGGAACCAATGACTCTTTGTGAGGTGTTGTTGTGTCACTGCTCCAGAGACACCCAAACAGATTTCAACAAACACAGCTAATTCAGACAGCTGACAGACGTGTCAAAGTCAGTTAACGGGTTAGGCGGCAGGCAGGCTAGTAATGCTAATTAGCCATGTGGTGCGGCTATACTTAGTCTCTTTGCAGTCCTGTGGGCTGCTCGTGTCAGAGATTTAAATTTTGTGATCTGTGAGTTTCACTGTTGCTTCTCTGGTTTGGTCTGACATTCCTTCTACTCAAGTATTTCATCACTTTTCTTCGTACAGAGCCCAAAAAGCTCCCATTCCGCCAAGGGAACTTTTCTTTTGTTTGAGCATGGAGCCTTTCATCATTTCTTATCTTGTCAGACATTTTGGCAAGTACAACCTGCAGGTGACATTTGAGCGTTGGTGTGTGTTTGACCATAACGTGTGGGGGCAGTAATGAGGAGGGTAAAGCGGTGAATAAAAGGAAAGTGTCTCCCTTTCTTTTACAACACTTAATCGGGTATCAAACCCATAGACATCAACGCCTTAGACAAAAAGAGACAAGGAGGTTGACGATGAATAATTCCCTCTTAATGTAAATGAAAACTTTCCCTCCTGATTAGGCAAAGAATTGAGGCAAGTCATTAAAAATGCAAAAGCATCTCGTAAAATGTTAGATATTTCCTTTATACATTGGTCTAAAAGAAGACCTTTCCATTTTCAGGGTTAAGACTTCTACTTTGATTAATAATTTGACCTTTGAACTTATTATGCCATGTTATTCATAAATGCTCATACGACATAAATTGCCATACAATTTATGGAGTGAAAAGTCAAGTTTCCCTGATGTCAGACTTTTCATCTGAAGATGTCTCTCACATTATCGACACTATCTTGGTGCTGCAGTTTATTTCTCCCCAGATGTACAGTCAGAAAAAGCATACGTGTGTGTATGCTTTTATATGTATACATGCATATACTGTATTAATTGTATATATTTCTTTTTCTTTTCCTTTTCTATTCTATGTATGTCTTCTGAGTGCGTAGCATGGAGGACTACTCCACAGGCACGAGTAAACCTTGATACCTCACAGCGCTCCCCAAATAACATACAAATATGTGTATTCATGTATGTGTCTGGACCAACATTTTGCTTATTTGTATTTGTTAATAATTCACCAATCAGCACTCTGTGTTTTCTTTTCATCTTTTTGCAGGTAGGCAATATTTGAAACATGGATATAGTTGAATTCCAGGCAATGCTCTTTTAGGAAAAAGAATAACGTTATGCATAAGATGTGCATGCATATGAATGCATACATAACATATCATAAAACGCTCTGCATTATTTAAATCTTCATTTGCATTTATCGGGGCTGAAATTCCAACAGATAAGCAAAATAAACTGAATGTATGAGAATTTGAACAACGTCTCTGATCTGTTTGCATATGAGGAGGATTCTGTGTATTATGTCACAAAATCTCATCAGCTTTAAGCAGCCTAACAATAGTGTAAAATAGTCATTATATATTAAAACAGACTTAAACACAAGAGAGTTTTCACAGGATTAGGATTAAAATCAAGTCCATCACAGTGTCTTTTTTACCTTTTTCACTGTTTGTGCAAGAAACGTCACGTCTTACAGAACGCAGTGAGGAGGAGACATATTTTTACTGTTAAAATGCTTGAGTCCAGCAGCAGCTTTCCTTTTCTACCCACACAGTCGATTTGTCATTTTGAGTGTACTGTAGGATGGCAGTTGGAGCATCACTTCCCAGGTTTTTTATGTAAAAATGGAGTTCTGTTTCAGTTTAAATCTAGGTTTATTGAAAATCTCATGCTGGACCCTAGTAAAAGTGAACCCCAAAATGTCACATATTGAGGGACACAGGGAG
>JAPZDX010000023.1:23020475-23032239 GCA_029783625.1 Naso annulatus | reverse complement strand
CATGGTAATGATATTATGTAAAAGACCTACACCGCGTTCAGTATGCCTCTTTGTAATGTATAACTTTGGAATTTAAAGTGAAAATCAACATCAGATCACTCTTGTAACTGAATTTCCTACCATTTAAGATAGAATAATATAGAGGGGTAAAAACATGCCAGGCTGACAATGGTGTGATGCAAGCAACGCAACTGCTGACTTTGGCAAATAGTAACTGAGAGATTGCAAAACTATTATCTGCTTCCATGTCCACTCCTTAATCAGAATCCCCCTGTGGATGAAAATGTAGCTACAACACTGAGCGCTCAGTGCTAGTTTAACAAGTGTATTTGTTATACCAACTAAATAGTCAGTGGTACTGGTAGAAGTGGGGGGCCCCATATCAATTTTGCTTAGGACTCCATAAAGGCTTGGGCCGGCCCTGTATGCTGTTACTGTTGCTCCCTCAACAAAAAATTCTGCCCCCACCACGTTGTCTGTGTCAGTCTGGTCAAAGGCTGATTGTTGGGAGAAAAAACTCTGATGTCTCTTCTTTTGTCTGTTGGAATAAAACAAATGTGATAAACAGTCTCTCTGAAAGTCTGCACAGGGACCACGGTGGAATCGTTTGTGCAGTAGACCCAGTGATTTCAGCACAAACACTGTACAGGTGGCAGGTAACAATGTGAGCCAAAACTGGAAATGCTGTGTGAAATTAAACAAATATTGGAGTGTTGTCGTCTACGTGTTAACATAGGCTTCTGAAACTTCGGAGGCTTTAGAGGCTCTCTGAGGGAGAGCTGCTTTGCTCGCTCATCAACAGCATAATAATTTTAAGGTTCTCGAGCCTGTCAAGTGTTAGTCACAGTAATTGACAGTAAGTGACACACACTCTATTCATTTTGTGGTATAGCTCACCTGTAGCTGACGGATGGTGGCAATTGTCTACTGCATTAGATAGAATTGCACATGACATTCCGCAGGAGGAGCCTGCAGTGAGGAAAGCTTTCCAAGCCTGCAGAAACACAGAATAAAAACCTCGCAACCTTAAAACTCAGCATCACAGATGAAGCCGTTTTAACAGAAAACAGCAGTAGCAGCTTATTTAATCTAAAGCACAAGGATGCTGCACTGAATATGTTTAATTGAATTGTTTGGTTAAACCTAAATTCCATTTTTAGATTAATATGTGTTGTTTAAAGGAAAATTACACTTTTTTTGGGAGTGTAAATTGAGGTGTACGACAAGAAAATATCTATATCTGCTATCTTATCTTCTTGGTGCATTCAGTAGGTTGCTAGATACCCGCCACGCACGAGCAGCTTTGCATGTTCAGTGGAAGTCTGCTGTCTAAAGCCTCTCAAACACATCCAAAAATCTCCAGCACGCTCCATTTACATGTTGTGACTGTGCATACACACCACACTATAAAAACATTGTCATTGTGGACAAAAATACAGAGGAACCAGTTGTTTGGGTGTAGTGACACAGCGCCTGGGACACAGCGTGGTTATGATCCGAAAAAGATGACAATAATTTAATTTCATAGCGCAATAAATGTGCACCATGTGCATGGTCACACGATGTAGATGGACGGTGTTGGAGATTTTTAGATGTGTTTGAGAGGCTTTGGACAGCAGTAAAGACATTTCCCTATCACTTTCATTGAATGTGCAAAATCTGTTTGCATAGGGCAGCTACTTAATGACCTATACTGAGTGCACAGAGAAGGAAATGGCATCTATGTTTTTGTCTTACATCGAGATTTTGGATGAATTGGCTACATTCCCAAGAAAAGTGCCGTTTTCCTTTAACTCCCTTAACTACACCAGTAAATGTCTGAATGTTAATTTAGACCAAAAAAAAAAAACCACATCCTGGCCTGCCCAGCAGTACCCTAACAGAGAAATAACATGTACACAATCAGTTTGTGATGTATCTCTGTTTTCTGCAATAAATTACAGTTTAATTTGACATCACACAAGGTTTTTCAGTCACCTTGGAGGCACTCTGGTCCTTCCCATCAGGAAAATTAGCATGCGGCGCTGATCCCTGCAGCCTTTATGCTTAATGCCAAGGAGCTGTCGCATCACAATAACAGATTGTCATTTTTTCTCAGCCATCCACCTGGGCACAAACCATCGTCACAATGAGTGCTGTTTACATCCCAGTAAGCCGATGACACTGACAGGCAAAACCCTGTTTGATGAGGAGGCGTGTAAGCATTAGGGCACGTTTTAGGTAACATAAATATTCTGGGATGGAAATTGGCCTCTTGAGGATCAGTGATGAAAGCTATTGCAATGGCTAAGTGCAGTTCAGGAGGATTTGGTCTCTGTCAGATATAGACACATGTCTCTTTTCATGCCTGTCATATCTGTCTCTCTCTGTAGATAAGATATCAAAACAGATTGCAGGTTTGGGGAGCTTTTCAAGCTTCCTGCCTGTCTTTATCGGAGCTCATTGCTGCTCGATAGAAGGAAATACAAACTGGTTTCTTTGAATGTATTTACATGAATGCAGTGTTCTAAATCTAGCTCATGCACTGTTCCTTGTTCGGGTTTAGGTGCTACTTGGGATGTCCTGGAAAAAGACAACACCATCCAGATAAGGTGCTTAGACGCCACAGTTTCACGAGTAATGCCGACAAAATCCAACAGCTTTCGTATTCAGGATTTAAAATAAGACGGAGAGAGGCTTATCCCTGCCACTGTAAACTTGATGTGGTCCTTCCAGGCAGCCTCAGTTAAACAGAATTCATGTGTTGCACACGTGGGTCAAACCTGACCGTCCAACAGATAGCAGTGTGTAATATGCATTTAAATATGTTCATTTAGAAATGAAAATGCTAAGAAGCAGCCTTTATGGTGGCTAAAGGACAAATGTTAAAACCTCTCCCCATTATGTGATGCAAGCCTGGTGAAGAATAACTAAAATTTAAAATGTCAAGGCAACTCTTCATCTTATTCCAGCGTTTATTAGGCCTTTATTAGAAATCCATATCCTGCAGGATGGCAATTTCAAGCTGCATGAAAAGTGCTCTTGGTGTTTTCTTTGAGTTTGCTGTGGGTTTGGGTTTATTATTCTAATTGGAAAGCACATAGTTGATTTGTCTTTTTAAGGCTGTATGCATTACAGATAATATTTTATCATCAAGCTTAAAGATCCTTTGATAGATTGGTAGATGCATTCAGACAGAGCCTCTTCATCTTGTTTACTCTCGGTGCTTCTCAGTAGTGCGATTGTGAGCAGGACCATCTGGTTTGTGTGGAAACACTAACCGCCTTACTTTTCAGCAAGATGGGAAGATTCCAGGAAAAAAATAATTACAGCTTTCTGAAATTAGTTTCCACAAACAGCTGATGATTTCTCTGTTTTTGCTCATCATCACACCAAAGTTTTAATTGATGTTTTCCGGTCCTGAGATCAAATGTCTGAGGTGCATGACCTCACAAACTTATAATAGCTTAACAGCAAAGGTGCAAGCAGGTAAAGTACCACAGCAGAAAATGCTATTTAATGGCTTTAATAGTGAGCTCCGAGGATTATTATCACACTATTAAAAATAAGAGGTGGAATATCAGATATAATTAGATTCATTGTCTGATTAAAGAAGGTGTCTGAATTTTAATTTTGTTTTGCATTCATGATTTTATTTTATCATTATTTTTTTAATACTTATTCAGTGGTATTAATCATTACAGCTGCTGGGCCCTGGAGCTGTCATGTTTAATAATACCTCTAATAGTGCATTTCTTTCAAAACAGACATCAGATCACCAAATGTTCCAGTGGCAAAAATGCAATAAGAAAAGAATGATGGATGTGTAAGACAAAGAGGATGATCATATGATTCTGTCACATTTCCATTTTTCCGTGGAGACAAGATTCTCCTCCTGCCTCAACATGAAGTCATGAGAGGGAATCCGATTTTGTCACCGCACTACAAATCTGATAGTGTTGTGCTTCATTCCACTAATCTGTGCACCACCATAATTTTGTTTTAGTGTTGCAACAATAGAAGGTGCAGGCCGTTTAACAGAACTAATGGAGAAGAGCATGACCCTATTCTCAGGGGGCTGTAAAGTCCCAAGATCAACAACATGAAAAAATAATGAGTTCAGCCTCTAAAAAGCAACCACAGCAAAGTAACATAATGATACGGGAAGCTGGGCCCTCTGTGCAAACTGGCTGCTCTTTATAGCCAGCGCCACTCCCCTGCATCCCACTTCCACTCTTTATTGAAATGACCATGAATGATCTGCAGATGTACAAAGCAATGTGACAATGTTAACACATCTTTTAGGATAAACTCGGAGGACTCCAGTTTATATCATCAGCTGACTATGTACAGCTTAACAGACTGTTCTGCTGCTGATGCATTTGATTGATTTTTGTGTTTGTGTTGATAAGCTAATTATATTCTCAAGTCAGGATGTCAGCACTGGGCTTATTGTTGTAATTTTCTCCAGGGGTATGACGGGTTATGTTTCTGTTTTCCTAAATTAATGTTAGTCTAAACTCGGCACTTTGGATATAATAAAAGCTCCAAAATGCTCTTGTGAACGTGTGCTTACACTTATACCTACTTGAGCAGTAAAGCACATTTTAATGCACACAATAACAATAGTAACGTTGCCTCCTGGGACAAATTATTAACTGTTGTAATAACCTGTCTTAATCAGTAAAACCTAAACCTCAAAGTTTGGGAGTGAATAAGTTGTCTGAGTTGCTGCAGCCAGGCATGAATAAACAGAGTATGATGCCCAGTTTAATTACAAAGTGTTTATCATTATATATTTAGACATGCATGAAGCCAAGTCTGGCCAAGGACACTTTGACCTTAATGTGTTCAGTCACGAAAAACAGAACGTGCATGTTTGACTCTCTTGTTAACAAATCTAATATGAGTATCAAAATGCAAGTAATTGCAGTTGAAGTCAATCCAGTAGCTATTTATTGGGCTTTAGAAGGTGAAGGGCTCAGGGACATTTTTTCATCAAAGTTTATACTGATAAAAACAAAACAACTACATTTAAATATGATATTTTCACATAACAGCAGTGTTAAAGATTACTGAAGATAAACAAGAGACAGTTGTGTTCTACTGGTAGATATGTTCAATTTATATTTATATGGCCAGGACTTCCTCAGAAAAGAGATTTCAGTCTCATTGGACTTCCTGGTTAAATAAAGGTTAAATCAAAAAACAAAACAAAAATCATATTGATTATTGTACCAGTTTCCATCCACTGCTAGAACAGATAACATTCAGACACAATAAGGGGTGGGGGTGGGGTAAAATTAATAAACTACAGGTGTCAATATTGAAATTATGCATTAAAACTGTGTATTACTGGCTTTCAATAAAAACATAAAACAAACCATATTAGAACTTTCAGTTAAAAAAAAACAAAACACCTTTTATAACAAGAGTCATTGGTTGGCATCAGTTTTAGCTGCATTAAGCCGATTATATACTTGCTTCTAACGATACGCTTGCATGTGTATGATGGTTGCCTTTAATGCATTTGTTGTGCACATCCTGAAAAATTGCCGCATCTCTTGGTCAAGATGCAATATGCGCCTGAATGCTGTGTTCAGCATTGGGGGAGAACGGAGATGGTGGCAGATGCTTTTTGCTAGACAGCGTAGGGAAAGTGGAAGCTGATCTGCTGAACTGACTGGCTTCTGTGTTGTGTAGTGATATTTTTCGTCTGCAGTTTCTTGCTTAGGCAGAATGAGAGTAACCCACTGAGCATTGTCACAACATATAATTAAGGGACCTTCTGCACCATCTGCAATGGTACCTGTTAAATTGCTACACTAGCATTGGCTGCTGATTAATCCAACAGTAACTCTGAGGCTAGCAAGCTTCCAACCTGGTGCCTCTCGCTTTCTGTGTTGCATTAGATGTGAAGGTGTGTCCTGATCTGCTCTGGATGTGTGCAGTACTCCCTATCTGATGTGGTGTGTTTCTGGATGACTTACGAGCTCAGCCAGGTCACCACTGAGCTTTGTTATGTGCAGCTTTCTCTGCAGGTGAGCTCTGTCAGCTTTCTTTAGGAGCCGCATGCGGCAGTCCAGTCGGCCAGCCCACTCTTTTATGTTGCCTTTCAGTTTAAAAGAGTGAACATTTACAGTTTGTTTTGGTGGGTAAAACAAAACTCCGTTTATCAGTCTCTTTTATCTCCAAGAGTCTCTTGCATTGTGTCGTTCTGTGTTTTTTCACGCCCTCTACAACTCAAACTGAAGTCGTTTTTTCTCTTCATCTCAAGAGACACAACACAGCCATGCCCCGTTGTGTATTGTCAGTGGGACCCTGTCTCTCTTAGCATGTATGAAAATCACACATATTTCTACAAAATTGGTATCATATCTGCCATGATCTTATAATAAACAAAATAAGATACTTGATGATTGTAGTATTTTGATCTGCTTTTCTTTTTCTTAACACACTATTTTTAACTTAAGTTGAAAACAAATAACCAATATAACATTTTAAAATTGTTTATTGCTTTAAATTTTCTGATACAGTGTGCTGAACGAAGTTGGACCAGCAGTGGCGAATATAAATTTATTGTATTAGTAGTGTCAGAGGTTGATGGCTAGCCTGCAAAAGTGTGCTGAAAAATAAATCTGTTGAGGCAAAGTGAAATATATTGGTTAAACAAAAGGCGGTTAAATTGCTCTTTTTTTCTGCCGTTTTTCTTTAAAATGTACAAAAGTGACTTTTATGTCAGATGATTCAAAGAAAGAAATGCCCACCTCAATCCTCTCTTCAATGATTCCCTGTTACAGTGGATTTTTTTTTTTTTTTGCGCAACGTGTGCACGTTACAGCTTTGATGGATGAGACTCAGGAGTTAAAGTCTTATAGATTTTGTAGGTTTGTGCAGTGTTATTTTAGCAGTCTCTTCCGACTTTCCCTGTTCTTTTGAGTAGACGGATGGAGGTAGGTATGGGCACAGTGAGGGCAATGGAGTGTGGCTTGCCTCAACCCTGTCACTTTGATAGAGTGAATACATTGTGAGAGATAATGGAAACTTTCTATTCAGCGAGGGCTGGAATAAAGAGAGCCTTCCTACTCATTCATCAACATTGATTACTGTACAGCTCATGGCCTGGAAAGAGCATGGGAGCACCACTTCTCACAAAGACTCTGCTGAATTGCAGGTAGAGGAATCACAAAACAACAAAAGTGCAATACTGGCCTTTTAAGAAACATCACCCCAATTTGTTTTAAGGTGAAGTTGTACAAGATCTGAAACACTAAGCTTAAGGGTTAGATGGGAGGTTGTACTGTAGACGGCATTACACAAACAACCTGCAATAATTTTGCTGCTGCTATAGATCTGCATCACTAATATTTTATTTGAAGCACACATGCAGCACAAAAGCCACAAGTTAGTAGTTTATTTTAGAATTCAACATGCAACAGGTGCTTAACCTGTCTCGTGCCCTCTCTAAAGCAGTGTTTGGGTTTGTCCTTCGAAGCTACGGGAGAAAAAGCAGCGATGCAACATGGTGAGCTCCATGAAGGAGTTTCTTTCCATAATAAATGCTACAAGATTACATACAAAGTCAATGTATAGATGCGTTTAGACGTGATTTCACTTCAGGCAACATTAATCTTAGGATACACACGATGCAAATTACCTCATGTGACGTCCATCGCCTTCATCGCCTCGTTGAAATTGTTTAATGTTAAAAAATATTGAACTTTTCCGGCGATGTCATTGATGTCATTGATGATGGCATGAATGTTGCTGGACATTGGCAAACGAACACTGAATCAGACATGGTGGTTGAAACAACTATTGCTTTGTGTGAATACCACGGAGCTCCAACAACACGACTTTATACTCTACGGGATTATCTTATGAACACAGACACGTCAAGTTTTCCAGCCTTTCCGGGGCTTCTCAGCTGATACTGTGCAGAGATGATGATTATACTGACTGTAGTTAAAGATATAAAATGGCAAGCCCCCCTTCCTCCTGACGCTCAGGCCAATGCTAACTGACAAAGAGCTATGTGACAGAATTTAACAGGCTCCAGATGATTTTACGAACACAGAAACAATGTCCTTAAGTTTTCCAACCTGTCTAAGAAATCCACAGCTGACAACAAACATGGTTATACCAGTCATAATGAATGACAGAAGTGACCAGTCCCCCCTCCTCTGAACGAGCTAATATTAGCAGGCTGTGTACTTCATGCGAATGACGTGATTGAAGTGATGATACAAAGTATGATCCAATTACGATCAAGAGACATGATATTTACAATTAACACCACTTAATTGCTTTTGGTTTGAATGCAGCTTAAGGTAGCATAAATACAACTTTTTTTTTTTTTTTTAAATTGATTATTCTCTACAGAAGACACACCGACATGATATATTCCACTTCTGTTAAAAAATCCCTAAATCTGGTGCGCTGGAAATTTAAAAAACTCCTCTTCTGCCTCTCAGGACACCATTAAACACTGGTATTACCTGTATGCTATGTTAATAAAGTCACTGTGAAGACGTTACATGATATTAGCACTTAACCTCAGTGTGATAGATTGATTACTGCTCTGCTTACTCTCACTTTGGGATTTTGTTAATATTCACATTAAGTTGTTAAGACAGCTGGCCTCAGAGGACATTTTACCATGTCACTCTGTCTTCTCTCTGTCTTAGATTTTCACACATTAACCAGGAAATTTAACTGATCAAGGTCAGTTTTTAATATCATTTAGTTATCTTTTTAGACTAAAAAAAAAATCGATCTTTTTCAATTTATTTTTGTTGTATTATTTGTTTTTGTATATGTATCCTTTTAGTGTGTTTTGCACCATGTGCTACAAGTAAAAAAACAAAGAGCAGAAACTCGTATCTTTGTTGACTGGTCTTTTAAAAGTTTAGCACGTCTTTTACCCTAGTATTTCAAAGAGCCCTCTTCCAGGTCAGCATACTCATAAATACTTACCTCAGGCTATCATCACAAAATTAGCTTCCCAAGGTCCACGTTCTCCTCCACGTCCTCTTTGGAGTTTATTTAACACACATACAGTAAATGCTACTATTGCAAGGGCTCAGTTCTCATTTAGTTTTATTGTTTTTATCTGCAAATAGAGCGGTGACATGGATGACACACGCTGATGCAATGTTTCATTGGTTTGCATCGTAGTCTACAGTAGATGTTATCGTTACACAGTCTGCATACATCAAATTGGATGTCGTACCCAAGTTTATTAGATCCACGTCACGCAGTGTGGGTTGCAGTGAACTTAGCAGACTGCTGAAATTGCACAGTGAATAGGAGGCTTAACCAAGTAGTTTTGGTGCCTAAACTTTACCGAAGCTTCTCAAATGGTGATGATGTTACAGCTGAAGCCTAAATTCCACCACATGTGTTTGTGGTGCGCCTCTGCTCTGCCTCGGCAGCAAAGCTGATGTGTTTCAATTCCAAACTCAATGCAGACTGAAAAGTAAGTGGGTATACTCCGTATACCTGCGTACACCCTGCACTGCACCACTGATCTTCACATTCACTTTTGCTTGATCTGAGTTTACCAGAAATGTTGTTTTGTTTTTTAGTGATCATTTAATTTTTGCAGCACTGTTTGCGGCTGTATGTGCCACAGTTCAGAGACGTTACAACACATTTTTATGTAACTCCTATCTATGCTCCACAGTTGCTGCAACCCCCATTTTTTTCACTTCAGTTAGACTCCTTTCAAGCAAATCGGATAAGACGGGGTGTATTTAACATCTGTAGTCGTGTGTTCGGAGGGTTTGCAGTCTCAGCTGCTGAATGTGGAGTACTTCAAGTTTCAAATGACACTCAGAAATACTACTTACATTATTTCTTTTCTTTGCTGCTTGGTGAAGCCAAGTCAGCAGTGATAATTGTTATTATATTATGAGCTGCTCAGTTTGCTTCGACACACTCCAGTGGTGCTTGTTTGTCAATATTTTCCCTCCTACAAGTTCCTGGAGCAGGAATACCACAGTATATATGCTCACCTTATGCACCTTGTGTTCTGCACCTCATTTAGAAACTGTGCTGTCAGCATTACTTGGGTGTCGTGTCATGTCACACCGCGCTGTGCTTATCAGCTTAAAACCCTTTAAGCTAAACAGACCTTGTTTCTTCATTCATTTGTTCAGGCCCAAGAGGGAGAGATGCTGATTGCTGGCAAAACCTGCGTTAGTGGGCCCCCTTCTTAATGATGTTTTTTCAGTCCATATACTGTAATAGCCAGTGGAAGTGAAAACATTAAAAACATAAATAAAAAAGAAAGATAATGGCATGTAGATTTACACATTTACACCACTAAACCTCTTTGGTATACAAGCACTCTAAAGTAAAGCAGTTTCTAGCAAGCTGCAGTCTTAGGAATAGCTTTTTTCTATCAAGTGGCAGTTAGCTTGATAACAAGCCTGGCGTGTTAGCCTAATATCATTTCACTACCGTTGTCTGGAGCATAGTAAAGACTCTGCTTTGCCACGGCTCTGTGGCCAGAGGCTTGTGATGCGTACTGAACAACTGAGAGAATATACAAGCCGAAATTCTGGCAGTGCTGTGAATTAAAACAAAAGACAGATGCACACTCTTTCCTGAATTTTCAACATTTTCTGACAAAGATGGCTTTACAAATAGACATCAGACATAAAAACTGTCATATACACACACTGTATGTCACATGCAGGAGGTCCAGTTTGATAAAGCAAATGAACGCTGCGTTACAGCTCCAGGGTTTGTTTGTGCTCTCACTGTTTTTCTTGCTCACTTGTTCCCGGACAAATTGAGGTGCAGTACTTGTGTTATCACTTTGTAAAGGCCTGTTTACTCTGCATTTACAGTGTGATGCTCGCCTCGACAGATTTAATTACACACAGCAGACATGGACAAGAATGGATGAAGGTTAGCAAAAAATATATTTCTCTCCTCATGATTCACTGCATGCCGCTGAATTTCAAGTTTCAATTCAATTTCAAGTTTGCAGACTGTCTGAGAGGAAGATTTTCTTGTTGACATGACTTGGCAGTACTACAATAGCTTAGAATCAGAACAATAATCTTATTCAGTAGTCCTAATCTGATTTTAGTAATCTCGCTGAAGAAGATGTCATGAGTTCACATCAAAACAAACTCGTCCGCTTTTCCTTTTCAGCAGGGGTCTTAGCATGAAGCCGACCAACTGAAAACCTTTTTTGCTTCAATCAGGGAAATATTCTGAGGTGCTGCTTATGTAGGTTATTCAGTTATTACGTAGCTTTGCTGAATACTCAACTTCGATTGGGCAATCACAGCATTCAAAGGTCTGTTATTTCTGTATAACACACAGTTGCTATGGATAACAACGTTAGCTTTTCGGACCCAGCTCATCTATGGGCTATGGGAGGTTCACTTCCTGTCATATCAGCCCGTGGAAAGTAGTCCAGTGTCTGTGTGTTTATAATCCATTCACTGTGCTTTGTGAAAAGGTGAAGCGACAGGCTGAGGATGGCATGTTTTCAAAGCATTAATCAATGCCACATTAATCAATGTTGTGAGTTTATTCTTTGAGGATAGCGCTTGTAGCCGACTGTTGCAAGAGCAGCGTGACTAATAAGAGAGTGTGGTTAAGCAAAGGTAAGAGACCGGTGAGTTGTGTGTGTGGAGCGACTGGAGGAGAGCAGGCAGTCAGCAGTTAGTTCACCAGTTAAGCAGTTGTTTGGTTAAACTGTGCCGACTTAAGTTGTTGGTAAATAAAGACCGCAGCTTCTCAAGGCCAAGGTGGAGTATCCTGT
>JAPZDX010000023.1:22927767-22938473 GCA_029783625.1 Naso annulatus | reverse complement strand
TATAGAGCCACATGAATCATTTTAGAGTCGGGCTTAATTTTGGCTTCGCTGGGTGTCGTTTGCCATGCAGTGTAGATGGGGGAGCGAGGGCCTCACTGCGCCTGCCTGAAGTGGCAAACAGAGCATCTTAATGTCATTGCGACAAGCACACAGCAAGGAAAAAAATAAATTAAAGGAGCACTACAGTAATCAGAGCGTAGCTGTCAGCTATCAAGTTAACAACCGTAGAAGTAGCTAACTTACTTCCAGTTCTCGCTGCAAAGTGGACAAGCCATAACGTTGCTGTCCAAGCATTCCAAGCCATCTGCGAGTCCATATGCGGCGGCACATCTTTTTTTTAGAGGTTTCAGCACAAAGGGATAGCACAAACTATCAAGGTAACAAGCTTCTGCTTTTGTTGCTTGTAAACAAATCTGCCTCTGAGCTTTCAAATGAATCTTTACTGACAGTTGTCTATAGCCAGGACAGTTCGCGGGGGCTGATGGGTCGTTTTTACATGTACAGTGTAAGCACTCAGGTCGTAACTGATGATCGGACCCTAAAGTGTGAGCACATAAATCATGAGCTTCTACTTTATATCACAGTTGATTTGCTCGCACAGTGTGAGTTGGAATGAAACAACAGCATATATAAAATTGTACAGTGTATGCCCAGCTTTAGTGAAAGACATCGGGGGTTCGTGTCTTTTACTGAAGTGATGTGGTTTGTGGTAATTTGTTGTCTGATTCTTCAGGTGGACCTTTCTCAAATCCGTAGATCACTCAAATGCACCTTAAAGTCAACTGGCAGTTAGTTGAATGTATGTTACTTATGTGCTGAAAGGATGTTGTTGAATATTAGCAGACACACTGCTGACATGCCACAAAGTCTCAACAAATGAACTATTAAAATAAAGTGTTACCCTGTATTGTATTTGTGTGTTGTTTGGGTATTTAAAGTGGTAGTGGTTTGCGTAGCCCATTGCGAAGAAGATCACTCAAAGGAAATTTATAGAGCCACTGCTCCTTGTAACATGCTTCTCTATGTTGCAGCCTCATGTTTAGTGTGACAGTCATTATTTTATTTGCTATGGACTGGGGTGGCAGTGGTGTAAAATGGGGGCTCCAGCAATGTTTTGCCCAAACTATGATTGACCATATAGAGGTTTTAAAAGTTTCTATGGGCATTTTGACTGTTCTTTTGTTACTTGTTCTTATCAACCATTATGTCAGGTAAAGTTGCTGAAGCAAACAACTTTTTGTTTGGTTGTTTCATTTTTTACGCCTACAGATTTTGGGTGCAATATCACTTTAACCAAAAGCAAATTCCTCTCAGGTAACAGCCAAAACATTTATCAGCATCTCAGAGATGTTTGTCCTTTGAGGAACAGGAGGTTAAGAAGAAGAAAAATCAGCGGTTTCTCCTCGTCTTTTCTCTGCATGCTGTAGAGATAGAGGGATATGGACCAGGGAAGGAACAGTATGTCATTTGTCCAAAGCTTTGATCCTCTCAGCCTGCACTTCCATATCTTTTGAGTTCCTGTACAATGTTTGCTTAGACCCCATCACCTCTCCAATGCATCCATCCACCAAAGGGTTTGCTGTTTCCAACCAGAGCCTCTGGGCATTTTCAAGCTCTGTAGTGAGGATGCTTAACTACAAAGAACATCAGGCAGCTTTGTTTCAGGATGCTGTTTGCTACAGTCAGACTATCAAATGTTTGTATTAAGCCCCGTAGCACATAATAAGCTGGCTCTCTGATGGCACAGCTTGTTATTAAATTTTAATTATGGCTTGAGGATTGTTTTTATTTATGCTAGTCTTTATTCTTGGATAACAAAGAGTCTCTAATAAGAAACTTCTGAGGGCCATCAATATCTTTATAGCCAGTCTTTATTTTTATCTTTTTAGTATGTGTGTGAGTATAAGATAATAATCATCAAATGATGTGGTGTAATTGAAGCTGAAGAACAGTGCTGTTGATAGTGACCCATGTCTGTGGAAATCTAATAATCATTTCAGCCAATCTAATTTAACTGTGTGCCACGTGGCTGCAGTTTACGTCTATCGCTGAAATCAAACAAATGGGAACAGAGCAGGTGATTAATGATTTTTATAGAGATGTTTATTTGACGGCATTTTACAGCGGCAGCGTTGATTAAATCCTAATCAACACCTACTCCTGCGGCATTTTGCCAGATTTGCCCCATGTAGTACAATCCAATCGAGTTCAAATTACTTCAGATGAAAGAGTGTTCAGGGAGAGGGCTGGCCCGGCCTAAAGGGAGTGAGGATTAGGAGAGTGCAATTTATTCAATGAAGAGCACTTCTTGCCCTCTGTGGTTGGTCGCTTTTATGAGCAGGTGATTCTGAATTTGAAATTGTATAAGAGATGACAGGTACGAGATGACCTTTTTCAGTTTAGCTGCGTGGTTTTCTCTGCTTTATGAGGGAGTAGTCATACCTCAGTGAGCACAGATGAAGGTGTCTGAGAAAACACTGAAAGGTTTTATTTGAAGTTGTGATGAAAGGATGCTCATTTTAATCACCGTTGTTATGAATCTCATTAGTGGCTGTGGTTAATTTGTATGTTGCTAAAGCAGCTAGTGTTTTATTTGCCATTAGCAGTATTGCGTGTTTTTTACTTAAAGTTTGCATTAAGTAATTGATATTACAATATTAACAGGAATGTTCTAACTATATTGGTGCATATCACAATACAACAACTACGTGAAGACACAAAGATAAAATAATCAAATTTAGGGTGAGTACGGTTGAGTGTGTTCCAGCATTATGGATTATATGATTAATTTCTTAGTTTTTTATTACAGTGTGCTCAAGATTGTTATTCGGATGACAGAAATCATTAAAACAATTACATAATATGACTATGATTATCATAGGTTTTAGTCAGCCCTTATCTGCATTATATTGCTTTTGTGATTGTGTAATTATTTTGTCTTTTCCCCAGTAAATATAGGTTCATTGGTTCCCTTAGAAGGCCAGAGGTATCAATCTTAAAAGTGAGAAATACCACAAACAATCATTTGCTAAAAGTGGTAAAGTGAGTGTAAATCAATGTCTTGAATGTAAGTGATAATCTAAATAGATGTTATAATCGAAGACCATATGTTTTTTCTGCTGCTCTGCTTCAGTGCGTCTTCTCAGTGCCGTCTGTTCTCACCATAAGACTGTCAGTCTGGACTGCAAATGTAAAGAAAATGCTTCAAACCACTGGAAATTGTATGTGTTTGCATCATATGACAGCTATTTGAAATAAGTAAAAGCACAGTGTATTCGTCTTTGTCAAGCTAAAGGTCATCTGAAGTACAAACAGTACATCTACAAGTTAATTGCCCTCACTGAATTCAGAATGATTTTTTTTTTGTGCACTCCTTGTGTTCTCCTTCCTTACACAGCTCTGAGGGACCACAGAATTGAGCTGGTGCGAGCCTCGTGGCAGGAGCTCACCATCAGAATCAGTGACGTCAGCCTGTCAGACGAGGGCCAGTACACCTGCTCGCTCTTCACCATGCCTGTCAAGACCACCAAGGCCTTTCTCACTGTTCTTGGTGAGCACGTCTTTTTTGGCTTATTCTCCACAGGCCAATTACTTGTGGCTAATTCTTCACATTCTGACAGCATGAATACCTGCACATTTTGAAATGAAGTCTGTTGTTTGTCCTCACCAAACACTTGTGGCTTTGGAGAAACAATAACCCTTTGTCTGCATGCTCAGAGTGATGCTATGTTTAATTTCCTGCAGGCAGCACAGGCACAAATAAATCAACATTTTTGCATCTGTGTGAGTCTGACTGGCAGTGGCATGCACAGGGGGGTGGGGGGGCTGTTGGACAAAAACGCTGCACACTAAAATGCCCTCTTGAGTCACAAGTCACGCGCTAGTGCTCTCTTTCCGAATGGAGGCCAGATTATGTCATGTAAAAATATGTGGAGGCCAGCTGCTTCTTGCATTGGGTAAAAAATAAAATAAAATCACATTTACCTACAGTAGAGTTACAATTTTATATTAGACCATAAAAAATCAACAGTTCATTGGGATGTCAATATTCAACAACAGCAAGCCTTTCTTGCATATCTTCAAAGACACAGCACTTTAAAAGGTGACAAACATTGCTGCAAAACACAAAGTGAACTTGCTTAATTGAACAGTATTGTATGGAGGTCCACATAGAGTATATTTTGAGAGACAGGCCATTAAAATTCAGTCCCCGGGCTGGGACACCTTTGGCCCACGAGCCACACTTTGGACATTCCTGCCTTAAGCGTACCGGTGGGGCCCAGCCCCTGCCCCAACGGTGCGCTGTAGGTGCCCTTTTAATTTTTCACGGTAGATGCCCTTTTAATTTTTGCCCCTGCCCTTCCAAATGTCTGTGCACACCACTGCCAACTGGTGTGTTCGAAGATATACAGATGTGAAAGAAAAATAAACGCCATCAGTACATGTAGACATGTGTTTCTGTAGAAGGACCTTTTCATCATCTCACAGCCAGACAGAAGAATTTTGATCTGAAATTTTTAGTGATCTTCTATTTAATTTTATTTAATAAACAACAAACTGAGGTTTTACATATTTAGTTCTCCATTTAGTTTGAGCCATCAGACACTTTGTAGAATTCCTGTTGTTGTTGTTGCTGTTGTTGTTTATTTTTAGTAGTATTTCATTGTTGTGATAGTAAAACATTTGATTTATCATTGCGAAAACTAAATGTTTTAAGAAAAATATACATTGAATGCTGAATTTGATTTTCTCCTTAAGAGAAAGAGGCAGCACAGATATCTCAAAGTGAATTCAGTCAATCAGTGATTTCTTTTCCGTTGTTAGAGGAATACAGCTTGTGCCCCCTATTGAGTTATTGCTCAGCTCATCATATACATGTAGTCAGCATGTTATTCATAATTACATTCCAATGCACCACAGGGGTGCCAGGACGACCGGAGATCACAGGATTTACCAAGCCTGCCACAGAGGGAGACGTCATCACCTTGACGTGCACCACATCGGGCAGCAAACCAGCTGCCAACATCCGATGGTTCCGAAATGACAAGGAGGTCCAAGGTAAGCATGTGGTGTGGATTTCACAGAGCAATGTATCCTCTGCTACCACTTGTACCCTCTTGGAGACTTCATTACTGTCAAGGCGTTCAGCTGCTGCATTCCTTTGTGCTCATACTCATGCATTGTTCCACTGGTCGGGGGTTTAGCAGTGCAATGATTCGCCTGGCTCACAGCCAGCATTGCTGCTGTCATTGGAAGCTGTCCAAATGTTGCTGGACTGTGGCATAGCTGCCCACATTTCACTACCTGACCAAGGTGAAGACAAATAGCAATGCCTCCTATTGATTCTAATTACGAAGTTAGCATACATCAGCAACAAGTCCCGCACAGCACTCTGTTCTCACTGTCAAATTATGGTGTAATCAACTGGTTAATTAATAGAAACACAAATTAATCCCACAATGCTTAAGGTTACAAACAAAAAATGAAAATTTCAGCTCCAAGGTTTTGCTCTTGGGCTGTTACTTGTTTTCAGTTGACAAGGATATAAAAAGAGAAACAGCAACCCCTGACATTTTAAAAGCTAAGAACAGAACATGTTCCATACAACTCTTTTATTGAAATTTCAGTTTCCTGTTAATCAATTGATTGACTTAGGTCATTTTAAAAAAATAGTCATCATGGCTAAATGGTTAAGTATGCTATGGGAAAAAATCATGTTTTAGAGTGAGGTTATCCAGCAAAAACTGTCTTAGAGAGGAAGAGACACGTAAGTTGGGATGGTGCGATTTGCAATTAGATCGCTTATCAGCGACTGAAGGGACGATTGTGATTGGTTTTTCCTACAGTGATATTCAAGGCAACTTTTAAGTTTTTTTTTTTTTTTTTTTAGTTTACTGTCATGAGATGTTTAAAAAATAATCTCTAGAATCTGCATCCTACTGTGCACTTGGAAATGTTTCTGGTGGAGCGACATGTCTGCACACGGAGCCCTGTTAATCTGCACAACTGCTGAGAGTCCCTAATTACAAATCATGTTGCTGTTTTTTTTCACAGATCTCTACTGTTCTTCATGTGCTTGCTTGCTCACCAAACACTTTGCTCTGCGTGCCATAAGTGGTATAGGAATGTTATAGATATAATTTGGATTGATTTTAAAGATAAGACAGGCTAAAATAATGTTAAATGGACATGATGCTGCATCGCTCCAAGCACAGACACACAGACTTTTAAAAAGGAGATATTGTTTGAATAAAGGAGACGTTGCTATTAAATATGTTTTTATGTTCACACACTTTTATAAATGTTTACGTAACTCTAACTTTACTGCTAATTAAGCGGTGTACAGCTTTGTCTCGCGCTGGAGAAACACACAGCCAGTGATTAAATGACCAGAAATATCGCCTGCCCTTCTCTGGCACACATCTTTTACCTGGCTTGCAAATAGGCTGTATAGTGTCTTTAGGCTCAGCTTTGGCATCTGGGTAAAGCCCACAATATTCCCAAATAGGAGATTTGGTGTTTTTCTTTGGCACTAAGTCACGGTTGCTGTCGGCCATGCTTACGGCCATGCTGACTGTTAACTGTATGGATGGATGCTGTGACGTAACTCCGCCCACCCCCTCTGGAGATCTCCAGTTGGTGATCTCCAGTGACCACGACTTGACGATATGAAAATAGAGTCGATTGCCCAACCCTACTCGTAAGGTTATGAGCAAAGAAACTGCAGGCTTACAGTTTGAGACTGGCTCTGTGTCTCATGTTTTGTTTTTACCTAAAGACACACAGGTGTTAATTCATCAGTGAGTTTAAAATTCTCTGTACTGCTTGTGATGAGTTGAGCTCCTTGTGCTTCGCATTATTTCCGCAGGTGGCTCTGAGGTGCTTTATTTTATTCAAACAGCAATGATTAGATTAGTCAAACGAGTCAAGGAGGAGACAAGAACACACAAAGATGCAAACTTAGAGAGACCAGATAACCAGCTTTACCCAGACGGAAGAAAAACATTGACAGAGACAATGCATTAAGCAGATGGTGCAGTGTGATGTGTACTTATCACACTTTACTGGCAGAAGTTTCTTTGGTTTCACGCGATATGCATTACAAGCTTTCACTTTCTTGTGCACCTCTTTTTAGACTGTCTGAAGATTTGCACTTTGTATTTTTATCGCTTTTATCCCAGCATTATTTCTGCTCTAGAAAAGCCCAAAAAAGACAACAACATTAAAAAATTGGACTGGAACGTTTTGCCTCAATTTGATGGCAGTGGTGAGCTGTGTGGAGCGCTTTAATATAATGGTGCCTGCTGCGGAGACTCAGTGTGACAGTTGCTCTTTATTGAAGATTTGCACCAGAGAGCTTTTTCTTGGTGATTCTGTCTGTGTCTGCCCAACATGGCATGATGATTGATGGGAGAGGGGCTGGGATATGAAGTTTTCTTGTTGAAATGACATGCACGTAGATTCCTGAAAGGCCAGTGGAGAGCTGGCACACAGCATCACAACCAGACTTGCTGTCCATCTCAAGAGGCATTGAGATGATCTCTTTTTTTTCTGTCTTAAGTCTTGAGATATACTCTAAAATAAAACTTTAAAGTTCTTCTCCAGACATGTTATAAAGTAGGCCCATGTAAAAACACTCTGATACCATAAATATTTTTTTCAACATGGTCTTCCTACATTTGAAGTTAAATAAAAAAATAGAAGCACATCTACACTTCCTCTGTCACTGAGAAATTCTGGATCTATTAATCGCTGCCTTCTTGTCCAGATCTCCACTGCTGCTTGCCAGCACCAGGCTGACTGGTGAAAGAGCAGTGCACATCGAGATGGCTAACGGTTAGCATTAACATGGAGAGATTTAGCCATGCACTTTTGAGCTTCAGTCTGATCCGGACTTTGATGAGGAATCTGTTGTGCATTTATGTACTTATCAGAATGAGTGGTTAGGGGGTTAGGGTTAGGGTTAGGGTCGTAATTATCCGTATATTTATCAGTTTATGTTGGGAATGCACGATATTATAAGTATCTTATTAGTATTGGCCAATATTGGCTTTAAAATTAACGATCAGATATCGGCCAGCACACCGATATTATATATCCAAAGTAACCTTCCCAACTCTGAACGTTACAAACCAAGTCATGAGATGCCCATATCTGAACTGTTTTTAATCCAAATGTGGATCCTCTGAATGAAAAAGCATGAACTATGTTGCACACAGTATAAAAGACTCAGCACGAATTATAATTTTCTTCCATTACTTCTATCCTGCTTAATACGTAAATGTTGGTCCAGGTCCAGCCATGTTTCCTACAGACAGACGTGCTCACTTTAGGGCATGCTCCCTCTTGTGGCATTAGTAAGAAACAACTCGCCTTCATACGTGTTCTGATTTTGGTCGGCTGTTAGTGTTTCTATTGTTCATCAAATCGCTCTGAAAAAAGCAAAAAGTGATCAACGATATCATTTGCAACTGTCGTCGTTACAGTTGTAGTGTGGACTCCACCATACACTTGAGTCAGAATAATTTTTATCTTTTTACAGTTAGTTACAGTTACATTTATAGTTCTTGGTTTGAACAGTCTTTTGCTCTCTGTACTGACAAGTCCACTCTGCACTGAGGGGGATGTTTAAAGCTAGAAGTTATTATTCCTAACAGATATAGACATCTGCAAAAGCCACTGAACAGAGTTAAGGGGAGTTCATAAATTTACCCATTGCTCCAACTTCCATTTTTCTGTTTAAAAATAAAATTGTGATTTCATCTTTCCATTCATACGAGAGCAAGCATTACAAAAATACTTCTTACATTACGTTAAAATCTGATATCAGCACTGATGTGAGATGTGGGAATTTTATATCTCTAACAAACATCATGTGCCCCAAGTCTGCCCCAACGCGGTGTCTAGTATACAAATGTTCTTTTATTAGTTTTACCTGCGTACGGTGGGTTTTATTAAGCCGCTTGGGCAAACAGACCTGGTGTGATGCATCTCCAAGTCAAAGAGAGATAAAGAACAAAGCAGAGACTGGAGGGCTCGACTTAAAAACTTCATTTCCATGTCAAAGTGTCAAAGAGGAGGAATGTCAATCAGTGCTCCCGATCCAAGTCTTTTATAGGTGCTGCTTTAAAGTTTTCTTTAGCGAGTATGTGCTGGGAGCAGCATGTTTTGCCATTGGTTCTTTTGTGGTAGATCATTGCCGCCAGTGTCTGCTGTCAGTCAAATCTATCCCCACTGGGGGACCAGCGTACAAAGCTCCAGGATGACAGCAGGTGTAATAGCAAAAACATGTCATATTTATTTCATGCTCTGATGATTTGTTTTTCAACAATTTATATTAGAAGCACAAAGCATTACAAACCTCAAAATGCAACTGTCATCCAGTGTCAAATAATTTGTTTGCAGAGTATAGAGCCATACAAATTACTTGTGTCGCTGAATGACAGCTAGGCTTCAAATTGTAATCTATTGAGGAAAAAATCCACCCACAGTCATTCTCTTTGCATACATAAAGTGGCCTATATATTTCTTTCACAGTGACACAAAGGCACATTCCAATACACAACACCTCCAACGTGGTGACTAATTTTATACTCTGTGAGACAAAAAATCCAAGACATTTCAGCCTAGACAATTAACTATTACTATTTTTTTTTATTTTGTGTGTGTGTGTGTGTGTGTGTGTAAGTTAAATCCGTGTATGTCTTCATTTTAAATTGGGCTCCCATCCCATCGAGCCAAGCAAAGATAAATAACCCACAAACCCTTTAAGAGATGTTACACTGTCATACCTCTCTTCCTCCCTGCTTTTTGCTAAGACATCATATTCATCAAACATCAAATTGCCAGTGTGTCAACTGTGTTACATTTTTAAATTATTGAATATGAAAAGCAACAAAAGCCGTTGAAACTTTTTCTGGTTACTGGAAAAGTATGTTAAGACATGTTTACTGCCAAAGAATCAAATAGGTCAAGCTAGTTTTATGTTTTCACACTACTGTGCGCAAGTCTCCTATGTAAAGAGGGCTGATGATCACAGTGTTTCCCATACAGAGTGTCTACTATAGCAAACAGCGGGGGGTTGTGTTAAATATTTTTATATGCAAATTAATGCATTATGTCATCAACAACTTCTGACCTTCATGTTGAATCTGAAATATGTTTGAATCTGACAGCTTGATGTTATGGTAACTTTGCTTTGAATTATCAAGGGACTTCATTCTTCCCAATTACAGCAAGCTGTATACATGAAAATTAACTGTATATGGGATTTTTATGTTCAGTACATAAATACATATATTTTAATATATTTATTTCAAGTGTAACCACTCCTTTATGAGTAAATATCACAACTCTGAACTTCTGCATAAGTTAAAAAGGGTAACTCGTTCAGTAAATGCGGAAACACAAACAAAAACAATATTACAAAGTTTACAACTTACATCTGTTTAACAAATACTAACAACATCAAAAAACACATTCAGCTAAAAATTTAATTTAAATATCTTCTGAAACTGTAGAATATGTGGCCGGCCTTTATTTTCTTCAATACCTGCAAGTATGTGAGTGTGTCATGCTGCGTCCATATTTTAGTGCAACAAGTCAAAATAACAAACAAACAAACAAGAAGATTTAACAGGTTGGGGGAAGTAGGGTTTGGCATAGCAGTTGAGCCATTGTTACCAATATCTGACAAAAGTGCTGAT
>JAPZDX010000023.1:22852440-22864628 GCA_029783625.1 Naso annulatus | reverse complement strand
CATCCTCTTTTTATTGTGTACTTCTAGTATGCTTAGCAGTATCCTAGGTTGCAGACTTCTTCACAACAAAGTTTAGCTAGGCAAGCAGCACAGATGGACACAGTGGATATAAAAAAATATGAAAATTTGTCTCTTAAAGGAAAGGAGCTAAAATACTGTAACCCTTTTACAGCATAAAAACTTGAAGGGGTGCAGTTGCAATGGGGAACTTTGGACTCATTACCAGCTCAGGTGTTATCGGGTGAAAAAACTTTTATTCAACCTTAACTTTCTGTATCCATTATCTTATTTACATTAAAGACTCTGTGGGGTCCCTGCCTCAGACTGCAAGGAACCTTTACTGCAGTTCCCTAACTGTCTTTGCCATCGAACATTTGCAGCTCATCCAAAATGCATAATAGTCATCAACCTACCCAAGTTCTCTCAGCAACTCATAACCATTTGTCTTAGTGCGTCCTCTGTGTTTCTCTTCTGCTGGCTTGCTTGCAGCTCACTATAAGGTTGGCCTCAGCTACTGCTAAACAAAAGTATGGCTATTTACTCTCTTCTCCTCTTTGTTAGCTGGTGAAACTCTGCAGATCTGCTGTAGCAGACTGAGAGTTCATCTGTTCAGATAGCAACTTTACCTACAATAACAACAAATGTAGCACTTCAGGCAGTTCAGCATGTTTGTCAAAGGTGATGTACGGGGATGATTCATGGTTGTGACCAGTAGGCAATTTGAGGGGGGATGCCATCGCCCTTGTTGGTAAAATGACCAAAATAATAATATGAACCATACAACTAATAGTACGACCCTTAAACCGTTGCAGTAATGTTACTGGCTCAACCACACCCATAACACAACCCAGAAGATTCAGGTTTACGTCTATGGCTTCCGAGGCTTGGATGCCAGTGCATATATTTTCAGATAGGCTGTAGGCTATGGTGCAAGGAAAACTGGGTTTACCTCTGTGGCTCTTTTACGGTGCCGAACTGGTTCACTTTGGCAAGCTTCACCTGTAGTGCAATGGCGTCCTTCATTGTCTGGACTCATCAGTCCATTTTATTTACACTGATATGCAGACAAAACTCAAAACATAACTTTGCTGCAGTCTTCCTCTTCACATCCGCATTGACTAGGTAAGCCCATCCCATAGCCTGACAGCCATACAGGACAGCCAGCTGAGCTTTGAAGAGTAGATACTTAAAATTATTATTAATGCAGCAGTAACATTTATCCGAAACCATCAGATATGATAGGAAAACACTGACAGGGAATATTGTGCTAGACAATTCTTACTATAATTTGCTAGTAATATACTTGCATACTTCTATTTTGGTTAGTTAAGAATACAGAACTTTTACATGGAATAGACTATTTTCACAGCTTGTATTATTACTTTTACTTACAAATACTTTATCCATCACTGGAAGAAGGTGATATCTATTGGTTTAAAACTGTCCATAAGTCCAGCACTATTTTGGGAGATCTATTCTAGACGAGTAACTGCTTTTCAAAATCTAATGCCTACATTAAGCACAACGTAACTTCCCCAAGAGAAACTGGTTATACTAAGCCATAATGCTCTCTTACCTATTTTGCATGTTTCAATTGTCTTTCAATTATTTCACGTTCTAAAAAAATCCACAGGGGTGATTTAATTTAAAAATGGCTATGCTTTTAGTTGTGTAGTGTAGGAAATGTGAAGTCCTGCCCAAATAATTCAGTCTGCTGCATAAAATTTAAAGGTGCATTTACATATTACTTTAACACAAAATTATAGAGAGGAGAGATACTGGATAAAATGGAATTGTAGATTTAGAAATGTCACAGTTACAGTGTTCTTTGGGAGATGTACATAGGTATGTTGTGAGTGTATGTGTTGGTTGCCAGTGTGACCAAGTAGGTGCTTCCATTTGACCATCCTCCTTGTGAAAAAGTAAAACACCTACTGGCTGTAACCATGGTTGAATGCACTAACTGTAAGTCGCTCCTGATAAAATTGTCAGCTAAATAAATATTATGTAAAATACCTATAACTGTTTAGCGTGAGAGGGTCTTGGTAGCCTGGAGCTGATGCCAGCTGACATTTGGTAAGAAGTGGGTTCCACCCTGGACAGGCGGCAAGTCAATCACAGGACTTACACATTGAGACAGAAAACCATATGGGACTTGGAATTTTTTGTTTTTATCATTGTCCAGGGTTTATCTCTTTTAAAAATTTAATTTAATGACTTTTTGTGCACTTGCCAGGCATTTCCTTCAATTTCAAGGAACCAACAAGGCATGATTTGAGACATAGGTCAAGGTTAATTACTCTTACAACACTGAGAATTTATATAATGAGCACTAGTAGGTTTTACAGAGGCTCAGACACCAATGAAGAGAGAGAGAGGCTTGAATGCGTGAACACTTTTCAATGGTACTGCTGTGTTGCAGTGATGGCAGAGTATGTGGTTTCTTGCCTTCCTAACGAAGCACAGGAAAACAATGTGTGCATCAAACACCAACACAACTGCAGAAGACACGTGCAGACAGTGAAAATATAGCACATTTACAGATACTAATATCTCAAAAGCATACTTAACTTATATTCAAAAAATGACAACATGAAGCATGTTAACCATATCGACAAAACTGAGGTGATTGTTTTTGGTGACAAAGAGAAGCCATCAAAAGGCAGCACTCAGCTTCAATCAGTAATGTTAAAAAACACAGACCAAGCCAGAAATCTGGGTGTAGTCATGGACTCAGACCTGATTTTGAACAGCCAAATCAAGATAATTACAAAGTCGACCTACTGTCACCTTAAAAATATACCAAGGATAAAAAGACTCAGCAGGATGTCTCAGTCTGTCTCAATGTCTCAGCAGGATTTGGAAAACTTGTTCATGCATTTATTTTCAGTAGACTCAACTTTTGTAACGGTGTCTTCACTGGTCTCCCTAAAAAGTCCACTAGACAGCTGTAGCTGGTTCAAAACACTGCTGCTCGAGTCCTCACTGACACCAAGTGAATGGATTGCATCATTCCAGTTCTTAGGTCCTTTCACTGGCTTCCTGTCTCTCAGAAAAGAGATTTCAAAATACAACTGTTGGTTTATAAAGCACTAAATGGTTTAGGGCCAAAATACATTGTCTTTTACAAAATGACAAACCATCCAGACCCCTGAGATCATCCAGAAGTCCCTAGAACTAGAACTAAACATGGTAAAGCAGAGTTGAGTTTCTATGCACCAAATAACTGGAACAAACTCCCTGACTGAGACAAACTGCAGGTCTGCTAAATCCCTCAGTGCTTCTAAATCAAGACTGAAGACTTTTCTGTTTGCTGCTGCCTTTTATTAAGTTATCATATCTTTACTGCACTGTAACCTTTATTTTGGAATTTTGTCTGTCTGTTTCCTTTGCACTTTTACGCTCGATGTAAAGCACATTGAGTTGCCTTGTTGCTGGAATGTGCTATATAAATAAACTTTCCTTGCCTTGAGCCCTCAGCTCCCCTGACTGAGAGCAGAAAGTTTTCTTATTTGAAAATTAGTGCTGAATATCCTGGAAAACTTATTGTAGAAAAAGTTTAAGTAGTATTTTTACTGTCAATTAAGGAGCCACCACTGCTAGGGGCTCTAGGGTTAGGGTTATTACCTTTGTCACCTATTGCTACTTTTATTTCAGTTATTTGTGCTTTAGAACAGTGTTATCCCAAAGTTGTTGGTGTGCTAGTGCACAACAAACTGCAGGTGTTGATTGAGAACACACAGTGCTGAATAACAATTTGTTTTGGGATTTATACACACACTGATCCGAGACGCAAAGCAGCCACAGTTTAAAAACTCATAACCACATTTTTAACAAATGACATCACGTGCTTTGGCTGGGTTTCATAGGTCGCATAAAATCCTGATGAATATCAATCCAGGATCCTTAAAGGAAAATGAGATGCTGAAGTGAAATGGCAACATTTTCATGTAATGGAGGTAAAAAGTTATAAAAGAATTTGCTGTGATTAAAAAAGTATGTTTATTTAAAAAATGTTCTAGGGGACAAATAACCAAACAGAAAAAAAAGAAAAGAAAAAAAGAAATTCAAAGTCCAGATCTAATCTGCGTGTAATCTGTTTGCTTCTCATTTCCCCATTATCCTGAAGGAAATACTTGTTCATTTCTTTATGGCTATGGACAATTAAAAAGAAATGAAAGTGGCTGGTAGCTGTGGGTAGAGGGGATTGCAAGAAGATGCCTCAGCATGAATAATAACACTAAGGCTAGAAGTTTATTTTTAGACTCAAAATGTACCCACAATTTAATTAGAGTTACGCTGCACAGCTTCAAAGCCAACATGGGCTCTACTTACTGCTGCTGTAATTGCATTTTTTAAAGTTTATAGTTGGTTGTTGAAAATAATTTAAAAAAACACACATTTTTGCTTAACCTAGCAAATAATTGCATTGCATTTAAGTTTACAGCTGGTTATTGGAAATAATTTAAAAAAAAAAAAAAAAGCTTAACCTAGCAATAATATACTGAGTTAAGGTTAAAATCCCATGTGGGAAGAAGACAGCAAAGAGGCAGAATCTCCGACTCATTAAGTGTGGATATGAGTTAGCTCTGCTCAGTCTCCAGGATTAATGATGAGGCTCCCAGTTAGCTGCTCGTCTTCAGCCTACGATCAAGCCAGTGATGAGATAAAAACATGCTCGTCATACAGATGCTTTCATACATACCAGTTAAATCAGAGCATTCATTCAAAAATGTCTGAGATGTGCAATTTATGCACATACAAACTATAAAGGGGACTATATTGTCTGTAATATGAATGTTTGTTATGTTGTTTCTTCCCTGAATGTATATTCTCTTTTAAATTTACTGAGTCTTAATTTTTGTGTTGAGAACATAGTTTCTGACACAAGTGTCCCTCTACTGTTGATTAGGTTATTTTATCAAAAGCACAAATATGCAGTAAATACACAGAAATAATGTAATGATGAATAAAGTAGAAATAAATAAATATAATCAAATCAGCAATTTGCTAAAATGGATCCTGCAACAGAGGTTTTTGTGCATTAACCCAATCAGACCTTAACCTCAAGGTGAACTTTGTGTTCAAAATTGAACGTGGGGGCGCTCGGTGGCTCAGTCGGTAGAGCAGGCGCCCCATATACAGAGGCTATGTCCTCGCCGCAGCAGACCCGGGTTTGATTCCACCTGTGGCCCTTTGCTGCGTGTCATTTCCCCTCTCTCTCCCCTGTTTCCTGTCCACTCTTCAGCTGTCCTGTCCTGGAAATAAAGGCACAAAAAAGCCCCCCAAAATATCTTTAAAATCGATTTATTGCCCAGCAGTCCTACCACAAAGACATCCACGGTTCTCTACAAAGTATCAAATTCACCTCACAGAGACTGCAGAGAGAAAACTGTTTGTTGCAAGAGATCCGATGAACATCATGTCTGATTTGACCTTTGTCAAAGTCACGTAATTATTGTGCGATAACATGCAGACTCCGCTGTGAGATGTCATGGAAACCGGAGTGTTGGGAAGCTTGGCAACAGTTCCATCATGAAGACTGTCTTTGTTCGATCATTCATTCACTTTTCTCTCAGTCCCTTGACGTCTTCTCCTGCTTTCTTTATTTTCAGCTGACTCTATTATTCAGGATTTTAGTGTTTGACACAAATCTTCATCTTCAGCTAATTTATTACAGCTGTTGAACTTTACATATGCTCCTCCCTCTGCTGCTGTCAGCTGTCATTTCTCCTTCTCCTATTTCACCTCCACTTTCACCACTTAGAGCACCTATTTCTGAGCTAACCAGAAGCCCGCTCCTCTTTACATCCATTCAGATCTCAGCCACCATTGTCAAGACTCCATCCCTGTGGTATCTTTTACCACATTTGGCTTCGCAACCCTCTTAAAATACAGCTTTGTCACGATGGGGTCTTATCACTAGAGACTTTTTACAATCGTTGTTCACTCTAAAGTCTCTCCTGATTGAATGATTCATGTATCTGTCATAAAGACTTTGAAAGAATTTTAAAAAAGGCAAAATGCAGGATTTCAGTGAATAATGTCCACTAAGGCTGGCTGCCTTCATTGCTGACTGTTTTGACAGAAGTGTACAGAGGACTGATCAAGAGCTTTTTCACATGGATGACTGATGATCACCTGAAGCTTCAAATCTGAAAAACTAATAAGCCAAAGTAAAACCAAAGACAAGGTTGACCACAATTCTAAACACACATTCACACACATTTTTAATCTCGGACAGAGATTTAAACTGTCAGCACAGTTTCAAGGTGCCCCCCCAAGATTAGTGCTGAATGACACCCACAAAAGTGTTTTGGCAGAACATTATGATGTCACACTGAAGCTGACTTTTGACCAACAAATTCTTATCATTTTAACCTTGAATCCAGGTGAACATTTGTGCCGAATTTGAAGAAATTCCCTCATGGCAATGCTGAGATATTGCGTTCATGAAAACTGGCTGGACAACAGCCTGAAACACACAAAGCTGCAGGTCACTGCTATCGTCTGCACAATAACATGTTTACTCGCAAGTTGATTTTGATGCTTTCTATCAGTTCCACAATATCAGTGTCAATATTTTGCTTGTTTGCCTGCCACTAAAGTCTCCAGTCATTTCAGACGCTGCTTTTCCTTCACCCTCCAGCTGTTGTCCTCAGCTCTTCACATCCTTCCTCAGTCACCCAAGCGCCACCTGCCCACACACCTGCCCCTCATTCAGGACTCTGGCCATGTTTTCTCGCCTCCCTGCCTGATTGTCTCCTGTGCTTTTGCTGAACCTTGCACATGGTAAACTTTCAAAACTATTAGCTGATAGTGAATTGTGTATGTGATTTGTAGGAAATGGGCTAAACATGGAAAGAAAACACCAGTATGGTCCTTTGAAATGAATGCCCTGTAATGAAAGCAACATGTCAGAGGATAGAGGACATGTTTATTGAGCAGAGGACAGAACGCAGAACAATGCACTGTTAATCAGCACTGGTGGAATCCAGACAATATCTGCCGAGGCTACAGAGCTGAAAAGTTCCTCATTAATCACTCTGCTGTCTGGGCTCTTTGGCTTTGTCTCTATCCTTCAATATTCTGTCCCCCACTCATAATTGAAAAGCTCATTTGTCAAACATCTAATTAGAGGCTGCAATATTACAAGAGACCCTATCAAATTCAAATTAATATATCTTGGCACAGCTGAGAAAACCCGCTACCACAATTAAACTTGGGATCATTTCCACTGGACGTACTGTGTGTTCTCAAAACTGTCAGTGAGCTTCTGCCTCGCTGTGTTCCTGCTCTGTCTGCCGTCTGATCAATAGTTCACACAGAATTTAAAGAGCGTAATCCATTTTTTTTTTTTTTTTTTTTAATCAAATACCAGAGATCTACAGAACAGGACAGTTACCATGGCATCCTTCAAACTAAAACACTGACAATCTCAAGTGAAATTAATTTTGAAACAAACACATTTTGAAATTAGGTGTTAGGCTGTTTCAGTCAGCTCTGCACGCTGTGTTTTGCAGTGTTTTTTTAACTGTGTTTTTCTGGTGATGATGATGTGTGCTTGACTTCCTTATATGGGCATGTCAGCGCGCGCACACAGGCCCGTGCCACCCCCCTCGCCTGCTCTGCTCAGACACCGCAGCACACTGCTCTCTGCTTCAGGGATAGTTGTAAGCACTTTGTTCAAGATGGCTCCAATAAAGAGTTTTTGTTTCCAGGTGACTGAAGGACAGTTAACTTAGTTAAGCTTTCTAAAGGGGCAAGCACCAGACAGAAGTTGAGAACATTTCTGTTTCTTGTAAATTTAATTTGTGTGGATTTATTTACTTCCTCAATGAACACATGAGCTGGATTAACGGCTAAACTGCTTCTAAAGGACCGCACGTTGCTCTGTTGTGCTGAAAAGTGAGAAGCATGATCTGTCAGTAACATTTTATCAGTGTCCTAGCTGTGTTTATTTTGTGTCAGTAAAGGGGTTGTGAGTACAGAGGAGTGAGGAGGCGCATGAGGGAAAGGGGAAGGAGTAATTAACCGACACAGACCGTTTTGAGAGAATGCAGACAATACAAAGAAGACAGAGGGCGAGAGGCACAGTTTTCCCAAGATCTACAGACTTGACTGTGTGGTCAGTTGTGTTTAGCTACTCTGTAGGAGACCAAAATCAAATTCATAGAACTGGAAATGAGCACAGTATAGTCTCTGGAACATTCTTCTCAAATAAGAGAAAAATACAACTGCACTACAAACTCGGCTCTGATCTTCTAAGGCGCTATATTAAAGTTTTTGCAATCATTGCGTAACAAACGTTTTCAGCATCAAATCCCTTTCCTCGCCATGAGCTGTCTGCAGGAGTGGAAGCCATTTTTTTCCTTGTTTTGCTTCTATTTCTATTAATTCTTTTGTTCTGCAGAAGTTAGCATGCAAACCAGCTAGCCTCAGCCTGACCTGAGGGCGCGAGTCACAGTTTTCTGAAGATCTGCAGACTTTACTCTTCAGTCAGTTGCGTTAAGCTACTCTAGGAGTCCAAAATCAAAATGAAAGACACAAAAATGAGTACAATAGCTCTCCTTTAAGCATCTATATGACAAGCTGCTGCTCTCAATGGACAGCTCCTATCAATAACCATCTGACAGCCCACTATCAAATAAACCTCCAACAAGCAGCACATGACGTCAGTCCTTATCTCCTGAGAAAAACTGCTTAAACTATTATTGTCACACATGTCCCTCGTTCATCACATCTGATCTCCAAAGTCTATTGTTTCTGCTGCTGCACCCAAGGAAATGAGACAAGGCAGCAGGCTGTGAAACGGATGGATGGGGTGGAGGGAGAGGGGCTGGTGTCTGTCACACATTCATAAACCAAACTCACGTCTTTGAGCATGTTCATGAAGCGTGATCCAAAGCGCCAGGGTTTGTGTCGGTGGCACTGAAGGGAGCTGACAGTGATCTGGGAGGCGCGTTGCGAGGCAGCAGCCACCATGTAGACGGCGTCGTACATCAGAGCTGCTTCAGTCTGAAAGAGAAACAGGGCCGTCATCATCCATCAGCAAGGATCACAAATCACGTCGAGCACTTATCACATAATGCACAGCGCCATGTGGTTCCTAAAAGCCCACCCAAAAACAGCAGCGCTGGTTTTACAGGCTACATGGAGGGCAATCAGAGTGGGATCAACAGCCAGCCACAGTGAGCACAATGTGGAGAGCAATTTCATTCAGAGTACCTTTCTGATTGTACACACAATCAGAAAGCGACAAGATAGATTCATGTATTCTGACTCAAGTGCAGGCGATGAAGGACCCAGATTAATTCTGTGTAAAGGTCTTGCACAGCTTCCCAAAAAAGCAACATGTTCATACATTTCCATATAATCTCTCAGTGATTGTCTGGATTCCCTGAATGGCCTTATTTAATGTAAGAGTTTTTTGCATAAGTTCGACATGCATAAGAAACTTTATCACTCCTAACTTACTCATTTCCCTCTAAACATAGAAAGTTTTGTAAATCATGTTTTTTTCTTCCAGTAAAGGAAGTTTATGGAACTGTTGTATAATTTTATGTGTTTTTATGGATGTGAATGTTTTTCTTATGTTTGTGTGCTCTAAGCCCCCAAACTGAAGACAATTTTCTGTCACTATTTGATAGACAATAAACAATATTACATCATTTTACATCATTTTAAGATTTGTATTTTATGCCTGCAATTGCCAGTGGACCAACATGGTAAGAGTATGCATGATAATACTGTATTTAAATTCCACTACAGAGGAGACTTAACGATCTCTGCAATTAGGTGAGAGGAAAAAATATACATATATATACTGGTATCAGTATCGATTATCGGTTGAATGAGATGTAAAATATTAGCATATGAGATATCGGCACAAAATCCAGTATTGTGTATCACTAGCATCATTTGAGACAAACACAGCCCTTGCCATTGGTAGACCCTTCACACAAGGATTGGAAAGAGGAAGGTGAAGGAGAACTCACTGTCATCATCCCCTCCATCATTCCAGTCTCAGCCTTGGAGGGAGCCTGCAGTCGCTCCATGGCCCACCTCTCCACCACCGAGGCCACCTGAGGGCTGTCTGTGTTGAGCAGTCTGAAGCCCGTCATGTTGACCCCGCTGTAGCGGTACGGCTCTAGGTCGAGAGCAAACAGGTCCTGTAGAAGTGCAACAACATCATCAGTGCAGAATTAATGTGATTCTGTTACAAAGAAGCCAAAAGGAGATGAGACAGACAGCAAGGGTAAAGGGACAGTTAGTTAAAACAGTGGGGCAATAAAGAATAATACCATGGAATTATACCAAGGTCACAGGAGACATCAAGCAATCTTATTACAAAACAAACCACAGATGTTTGAGTTCATCTGCATAATCTTTGCATGACAGAATCGCTCGGTGGAGACACACATAAGCTTGCATAGGATAAAAGGACACTTAATTAAGACAATGGAACAGAGTGAAATTACGTGGGATGTTAACAAACTACATATCCATCCGGTCTTTTCAATACAGCCTCAAAGGGAAACCTCATGAGCCAAAGTTTCTGTGCACTTCAGCTGAATAAAACAATCTTCACACGTTCTTGAGATGTATAAGTACACGTGTTTCTTACTAACAGTTTTCTTACCAGTGTGGTGAAGAAGAAGTGGTAATATTCGGTCATCATCCCCATGGACAAGATCTAAACAGGAAGAGAGATGAAGTAGTGGTTCAACGATTTTCTCTCCCGCTGCACATTCACACCAGAGATTTGCTCCAGCCAGGATAAAAACCTTCCTTTTCTTAATAACATCCAACCACATCTGCACCTGGGGACTCTTGCAAACTACACATTCCACCTATTTTCTGAATTTTCCCATTTTTCAATTGTTTGCATGATTTTCACAAAGAAGTATCTAACTTAGTAAATGTCACAATTAGCTCACGTAGCCAGAATGTTAATCTTCTGTGCAGCTTTTCATTCTAAATAAAATTCTCTGACTTGGAAATGAATGTAGATTTCCTACAGGGAAAAGAATTTAAACTGAACCAAAAGCAACGCACACACACACACACACACACGCACACACCAAAATACCAGAGACTACTGTCCACTAAAAAAATCTAATTGGATGTCTGGGAGCACAGTGCATTACAGAGAAGAGTTATAAAGAAAACCCTGAGGACAGTAACCTCTGCCCATTGAAGTCTCTCTGGTAGATGTTTGTTTTATTCACCTGCTTGAGAACATCAGCTGATGTTTGGTAAGAGCAATCAAAGATGACGTAGAACTCCTTCCCCTTCTTCATCTCCTTCAACAGAGGACGAGCATCCTTACTTCCTGTTGGCAGCTGGCGGATCTTAATTTTAATACTGTATCTGGATGGAGCTTTGATCAACTCTTGCAAACGAATCAGTCCTGAAATAAAAGATAAAAAGACCACTGTTAGGCTCAACAGTCTCACATATGTATTGAACCCTTTTTAGGTATTAAGTTATAAAGTATTACAAATTAAAAGGTTATTTACGGTGTGGTATAGTTGTTTGTGATTTTGTTTTATAGCTTAGAATTTACAAAAAGTTAGTCTCAACATACAGTAGAGCTAATTTTATTAGAAAGTGCAAAATGAGTAACTATTATCAGCAAAATTCATCATACATCAACAATTGATCGCTGTCATATTGTTTTAAGAGGAACATGTTCAATGAATGTCAGTTCTGGAGTATTTGAAACAATTCTAGCTCATACAATATAGCTTATTTTGTCAGTATTCTTAAATAAGTAAACAAATAAACAAACAAACGAATAAATAAATAAATAAATGAATAAAAAACTAATAAAATGAAACATAACTCATTAAGTTTGGCTTTGCACTGTCAAAGCCTTGTGGGGGACGTAGCCCAACGTTCATTAACATGCTACTGTGTGGAAGACTTATTAATGTTATGACAAAATTTATGTTAAAGGGTTAAAAATTATTCAGTAACGCAGTTTACAGCATTTAGCTGAATGACGTTATATGGACAGAAAACAGCTTAAGTGAACTCAACGTAACTTAACGTAACTCAGACGTCCTAAGGTTTGGCTACAAACAAAGCTAACTTTAAGTCGACCTCAGGAGAAACGTTACCGTCGTTTACAAGCTCACCTGCCCTTCGATAATAGTTTGATAAACTAGCCTACTCTCTCAACA
>JAPZDX010000023.1:22836259-22846697 GCA_029783625.1 Naso annulatus | reverse complement strand
CATTGCCAATTTTACATTTGAGGGTTGAGAGAGACATGTTTTTAGACGCCGTATCATAGGACTACTACCACCACTAGACACGGTTTTGCAACAGTGCACTGCATCTGGATGTTGCTAGGCTGTGTCAAGCGTTGCACTGAGGGTCTGTAGGAATTTCTGTGGGCTCGCGCAGTGTGTTTGGTTTTTCTCTGCTTTTCTGGCTGGGCCACTGGGGGGTTGCTTCTGGGCTGCAGGAGGCCCGCGGGCCACTATTTGAATAGGCCTGACCAATGAAATCAAAGTTATGAACAAAGGCTTCTAACTGTTCCATACCATCCAGCCATGAAGCACGATAGTAGAAACTCTGTCTTGCCATGGGATTATACCAGCAACGACTCCCAATAGGTCTGTCAGGAGCTTTCCTAAAGCACTGGCTACCAACCAAACAGCCACCTGCTTAGTTGGCTACGTTATTATAATGATTTTTGATTGCATCATGCAATCACAGTTAGGCATATTGAATAAGTATGGCTCAGTTCAGCTGTTTCCCTGAACTCACTTCTCTAATGTCTGCCATGCAGTTTCAAGATGGTCTCGAGTAGCAAGCTGGTAGTGTTATTGTGAATTTGCTGGTCATTCTGTGCACATCCAATACTGTCTGAAGTTTAAACTACATAATATAGAAATTTCCGAACTTTTAAGACCCAGTGAAAGCCCAGTGAAAATGCAAAACTAACATCTGAGGTGACATGTTTATAGACAAGCTGCTTTATTGTCCCTTCATATTGCACTGGAAGAGAGGAAGGCTCAGAGGCTTAATGATGCTGCAGTGGATTAACATCGTCCACTCTTCTCGTGCATGATCCGCATGTAATATATTATAAGAATAAACATTTTTCATTCACTAAAGCAAACTCATCAGCCATGCAAAAAGGATTTCCTCATCATGTTTTTTATCTACATTCATTATTTTAAGTACCAACTTGCACATGAATGTCATAATGTTGCACTTCTCAGAGCAAAACTATGTTTACTTTTCTGTCGATTACAATAAGGACTGCAAATAATGATAAACTTCATTATCATTTGTATTAGATTCTAAAAATCAAAGTTGTTCTAAGTTTCAGTTATACAGTTTCAGCTTCTTTGAGAGTAGTAGACGAGTAACAGTAATTTAAAACCTTTATCGAGAAAGGAATGAAAGACATAATATGCACAAATGTTACCAACCATCATACAACCTTTTCATATAAAACTCCTGTAGCTGGTGCTGTCAGTGTGACAAATGCTATTTCACATTTCCCCTTAACATAGAACGAGTTGATAAAGACTGACCGATGCTTTCAAAATGAGCTGTGACTAAAACTGTCAAAATTTCATTTCGAGTTACATTTCTCTATCAAACGCAATCTGTTTTCAGCTGACCGTGTGTGCCAGAGCCGCAGGGAGGAGGGGCATGTTTCAGAATTTAGAAGATCATTCTGAAAACCATCCAACTCTTAATCCACCGCGCTGCTCCAGAACGGGTCTGGCATGCCATGGCCAGCAATATGGATATATATCACTCCAGCCAGGCGTGAGTGCTTCATACAGTGTTTAAATTTCAGTTATATAAAGAGCAGCACGAAAAACATCAGGATTAAGGCCAGAAAAATGCTGGATTGTCACCACCTGCATGCAGGCTGGGCAGGCTTGTGTGAGATTCAGTGTCCGTGCAGAAAATGCCGCTGCTCATTGAATTCACCAGAGTCTTTCAAATGTAAATCACTTAAAACATCTGGGCCTACTGTGAAAGGATTTCTGAAACAGTACATTCAAGGTCTTTTTTTTTTTTTTTTTACTGCATTGTCATTCACAAGTGCAGACAGCTACAAGACCAGTTCTGAGCATCAAGTGAGGCTCTGTCGCCAAGTTTGCCAAAGACAGATTTTTTTCATCAAATAATACAAATTCTAAAGGGAAGTATTGTTAAAGCTCTGCCTTTTTCAAAATTCTTAATCAATAGTTTAAATGCCCATGAACAGAAATCATAAATATTCTATTTTAATTCTGCACAGTTTGCATTTGACCTCACTTCAACTGTGGCCACAGATGGCAATAGGTCATTGCACTCTCTAACAGTCTTTGAAGAATTGCCTGTGAAATTGTGATTGATTTGGAAGGAGAGGGGCCTTTTAAAAGCTCCCCTTGAGACCTTGATTGTGAATGACCTTTTTCTTCAGTGTAGCATAGCCTCAAACCCCAAACTGAGAGGGCCTTGTCTGGACTCCCTGGTCACTAAGAGCATGCTTGAAAGTGCCAATCCTAATTATGGTTACCAAGCCTCAGTGAGCAGCTGCTAGGACCTGTTAAAGTTCTTAATTTTATCTAGTGGAATATGAAATTCTCAGGCCAAAATACAATAATGTTCCTCTAAATTTGCCAGGAAAATGCATCCATCTCAAAATCTTTGATGTGACTTTTTCCTTCTAGGTGTTTCCGCTGTTAAAAGGGGAAAATAACGTGAGTTTTGACCAGCTAATCTTGATGTTTGTTTGCTTTAAGCACAGAGACTATAGCATATTTCAGGGGCCTTTTAGGATTTAACCACAGAATAATCCAACTGGCAGCATTACAGCATCATTTCCAGTCAGTGGCTTTGTTTCCTTCTACTTTCACAGAGCTCTGAATAAAGATGGTCCACTAAGTGCAAAGGGCAAAAATAGCTGCTGCTATTCAGATTTTCTAAATTTACTTTTTTTTTTTTTTCAGCTGAACTCTCATCACAAGCAAAATAACGTGCATCCTTTCCAATGCTCAAAATACAGCTGAAAAATGAATTGCATGCAATAAACAGTGAATAATGACACAACCGAAATTACAGTCCACCACGTGCTGACCTATAAGGAGCCGTCAGACATCTCATATCTGGGTAGCACGCTGTGTTCAAACCCATATGCATTTCTTTGAAGGATCTGATGTAGGGGATGAGCCATATTAATTATTTACACACAATTTGAATTGTCAGCACAAGACATATATATTTATTTTATTTCACTTATCCTTTTTCCTCTTTGAAGCTTGGTGAAAAGGCAGATTGCACTTTGAAAAAAAAAAAAATCTTTCCTCTCATTTCCACCTGCAATAAAATCTTAAAGATCTGTTTAAATTTCCAGGGAGCAACTGAGGGGATTTAGTGTGATGGCAGTTTGTCTGTGTTTCAGCATGAAGAGCGCTGGTCCGAGCAAGCAGTGCTGGTCCATGTCAGTAAAACACCACTGGAAAATAAATATATTAATGCTGTTCAAATTAGCTGAGCTCTTTGTTGAAGCTATCTTCAGATAACACACATTATTAATCTATCTGAGGGGTTGTTCACTGTGTCAGGAAGTGTCTGCTCCGTCTGTTAGCTTAGCTGCTGTGCCACATAGTGCTGAACCTCAGCTATAATCACTCATTTATTATTGTACCCATGAACAGCCTCGACCATCCAGACACCTGAGGCCAGGCAGCGTGACCTAACGGGTGGTGTATAAATAGCACACCACTATTAAGTACATGTCACATATGATGTCTTCTGTTTTTATGAGTTTGGATGTGCAGATAAAGAAAAAGTCAGGTGACCTTTGTTGTTATGGTAACAATAATAAACAAATAATGAACGCTTTGAAACTGTCAATCATTGGTTAGGTTTTGCCACCAAAACAACTTGGTTAGCTTTAGCCTAAAAGATATTTAGATAGTTAGATATGTGACATAAGCTGCGTTACATAAGTTAACTGAGGGACATAAGTTGAAACAAGCTAAAGTCAACTTTTAATTTCACACAGGAAACCGACCACAGTCTTCTAGGTGAAAGTCCTTTGTTTCATTATGCCATCCATCCTAGCCTCCTCCAAAGCACTTCCTGTCTCATTATAACACATCACTTGACATTTCTTTCTCTGACATTGGTGCCTAAAATGACCACGAGAAAATCTTATGCTCACCGTCAAAGTCACACAGATGCAGGTAAATGGCCGTTGATGGCTGGTGCTAAATGTGGGCGTCGCAGGTTATGACATGAGGAAATCAGTCTGCTGGTTTGTGGTCCCTTTGAAGATCAGCTGCACTAACTGCTTTGCTAACAGTTGAGACTGCTACTTCATTTGTTAGTAGTGTTGTAGTAAAGACCACACTCACTGAGACCAGAGAGTGCTGACACCGAGACAAGACCAAGACCATTGAAACAATTTTCCTCTGATTTCAAGGCGATGATAGAATTTTAATGTTTTCCCAGCCGTCTGAGAGCCAAACTTAGACGAATCAAAAAATCAGCCTGCAAATGACTTACATTACTGGTTTTATTTGAAGATGAACCTGTGCAGTGAGAATGTGCATACCTGAAGCTGGGGCTACACAATTTTTAAAAATTATCTAATTATTTGGACTGATATTGGGACTGGGACATGATTTTTGATATTAGAGGGAATGATACTTTTTACATAGCCTTTATATTCTCATTTCCATTAAAAAATGTAAAATGATTATTGTTTGATTTTTGTAGGAATCTGTATCAAACAGAGATGTTTTCTTAAGTCTGCAGAATATGATGTGTAGGCCAGGACAATTCTGCAGCAGCACAGTATTTGAATTAAATGGTATTTTGACACACACATATCTCCTTGAACAAATATTACACGCCCTGGGACTAAAGATTTGCAGTGGGCTATATTGTGATTTCAATTAAATTTCGATTAATTGTGCAGCCCTATCTCAAGCATTATTTAGACTAGGCTTACTCGACCTTTTTTTAAGAGTTTGCTGCATATGAAACCCTGAAATAAAGAAGAGAGGAGTATTGCAACACTAGAGTTAAACACTGGTAAGGTTGTTTGACAGTGTTACTGACTGTTTTGTTACTTTGCATTCTACAGAGCGTTGTGTAAAGGCATTGGAGGTGCATTTATAAACTTGATCTTCAATGATGAATTTCTTTTTTATTTACATCATTGCTTACCAGTTAATGACCCTTTCATTTGATCCTGACTTGCAAAGCTCTTTGTAAAGTCTGTTTGAATATGGGCAGTACATTAATTACCGTAATCATTGATCATCCCTCTGACTTTTAATAATATCACCACAACGATGGTTTACGGGCATGTGTGATAAATTACTGGTGCTATAAAAAGCCACAATCGTGCTTAATGGTTACGCGTAATGACAGCTGTTCTGTTATTTGTGTGATATGATAGGTGAAAGTGCACTTTTTCTTTTTTGCTGTTCTTCACTTTGGCAAGATTAATCAGGTGGAACAGGCACAAATATAAACACAAAGAGAGGTTTAACAAAATTTCCTTCTCCGTTCGGAGATGGGTGGAAATGAAGCTTGTGAACAAACATATGCCTGTTTCCAAAATGACAAAGATTTATAAACAGAAGCAGGTGTGAGCACATTTTAAATTTGATGAAAACATTTGGTATTTATCTGTTTGTTTTCTAGTATTTTTGTCTAACATGTTTGAATTTACGCAGTTCTAAGCATCCTGCCCCTAGAGTAAAGCAACATCTATACTTACTAACTATCTTACTTAATTTGGGGGAAAATTGGTTTTAAATTAGTTTACCTATTCATGTTGATGAAAACTGACTCAGGCAGTTATAGTCCTGCTGCTACATAAATTTTCAATTAAAAGAACTTACAAAACAACACATGCCTATCACCAGAAAAATAATTATGTTTGTTTCTGAGGCTTTAACACCTGCTTAAAAATGAGACTGAGTCAACATAGTGTTTTTTCCCCACCTATCATGCAGTTCATGCAATTTTCTAAGACACCTCAACATCTAAAAGCTTTGATTGTAGCTCAACACAATATGTCTCATCCATCTGTTTGTATGGTAAGAAAAGCTTCAGCTCACCTGTCAAAACGTAATAACTGTGTCGCGTCAGAGCCCAGCTAAGATTCTAAAAAGCGTATAACAATTTCTGGGCCCATATTCATCCATATTTTTACATAAATATAAGGATTCCTTTAATTAGGTAATTGAATTGTCGCCAAGATCTATACTAAATAGGACAATTTACATAAAGTTTTCAGTGGTGTAACTATGCAATGTGGCACACATCCTTGGCATTTCTGTACTGCAGGTTACTTATCTACCACCACACATGTGGTATATCTGTGATTTCTTCAAATGAACAGGAAAAATAAAAAAGAGACAAAATTTTAAGCTGGTTACTTTGGGGGCAGAACCTTTTTGTCCTGCTTACTTTAATTTCAAGCAAATGCATCTATGCTTAACAGTAAGTTCATGAAAATCTCAAATTTTCACTCCTTGTCTTAAACACGATCAATGATTTGTACAAAGTTAATAGTAAAAAATATGTTTAGAATACATAGGAAAATGAGAAGATATCTTTGATGAATAAATCGATTATGTATGGCTTTTGCAACATGATGCTGTGTCCTCTTAGCAGTCCTGCTTGCTCGAGCACAAGGACTATCCTGTAGCAGTGCTGTCTGGCTGCTTTTTGAGTGTAACTCCAAAAATGGGTCATGGGATCATTACTCAGGGCAAGTTAATATTCTGCAATTTTACATTTTATAGAACTGGACAAACCAACACTGTGAATTGCATCGTTTTCAATACTGATTAGATAAAAATAGAGAATAAGAATATCTCAGTTTCTGTTTAGAGAAGAAACGGATCAGTGTGCTCCCTCAATAGGCTATTAACAAGAAAATTAACAAATGGACAAAAAGGTGGAGTGGTCTGGGATCATTTATACATCAGCTAGAGCAGAAATTCCCTGACAAACTGGTCTCATAAGAAACTTGTGAATTGTGGATGACAAAGAATGCAACCATTTTCATTCAGTCCCCAAACATGAAATAAAATAAACAGGTAACTATGAACACCTGTATTTAAAGCAGCTTCAGGGAGCTTTCATGTTTTAATTCTGGCAGCCCTCGTGGACAATAATCAGTTTCTTATGTTGTGAGATCTTATCCTGGCTAGTGACTGCTTTTGTTTTGGAAGTGAGAGAAATAAAGACATGACATAGTTTTAATTTTACTTTATCATTTTTTAAACAGCTACTTTCTGGGCACGTTTGAGCTTAATAATAAGGTAATGTACTTTGTCTAATTTTCGCAATGTAAGATTAATAATCGTGATATAAAAATGGTATTAAAAAAAATAAAATTTTAGTAATATTACATTTTATACGCCAAGGTTACATGTAATCCTACTGAGATTTGGTTGCCTAGTAATTTTATTGATCTAAAGCTCAGATGGACAACATTTCATTGTAAAGTTACCTCCTTTTTACAGTAAGCCAACATCAGGATATAGCACAGTAGCAAGGCCAACGTAAAATGGAACATTCTAAGCTAGTTGTTCTTCTGCTATCTGGTAAAACAGAGGGATCTGCCGCCGTTTAGAATAATTCTATCTAGTCGTAGAAACGCCAGTCTTTTCATTAATGGTTTAATTTGCTTACATTGCTCATGTAGAGCCATCAGTATTCAGTTGAGACTGTTTAATAACCAGTTAAAAGTTCCTTTTAGTTCACTTAAGGAAAGCCTACCAACTTGATCTTTTAACTCTGCAGACTTCCCTATTTTCTGTCAGGGCTTTGTGATTAATGCAATTTGTAAAGAAAGGAGGAGGAATGCAAGTTCTTGCTATGGCTACCATTAATTACTTTCCAATATAATTTTCAGGATCACTGACTCTCATCTCATCTTTAATAGGCCAGACAATGCTGTGGGGTGATGCATGCTAGGAGGTCACAAAAACAAAAGATTGTGCTTGTGCTGCAGGCAAATGCTGATAAACCCTGAGGCAATTCTTTTTATAGACTGGTGTTCTCAGTGCAGGGAGCAAGAAAAAGAATAGGGTTCAGGTTTAGGCAGCTGGTTGGACCTTTTTCAGTCCAGAAACCTAAAGTAAAAGGTGCATGTTAAGAAACGTCTTTCGATCCGAATTGTATTCTGCAGTTTTGTGCAGTTGTCACATGAAGGGGAGTCTTTTAAGGCAGAGGGACACAATGACGTAGTGTTTTGCTTTCTCCCCTCTCCCCATCCTGGGCCAGTTCCCAGTGAGACCCTTCACCCCCACCCCAACAACACCACCAGCACCACTCCAACCTGGGCCTATGCCAGACTGTGAATGAATGAGGAGGTCCTAACCAGTCTACTATCTTCGTTTGATGTGGAGCACTGTGGTTTCTCTGTTTGCGGGATAGCTGCTCGCAACCCAACATTAGAACATTTAGATGGAGGGAACAGAAATCAGGATTAAAACCTTCATGACATCCACCTAATTTCTAAAACTGCTGAAATGTCACTGCTAAACAGAGGGAGATGACAACAACAAATGATGACAGCAATCACACCTTTCACATCATAGGGGCTGAATCAAAAAATAACTAACCAGATATCTTGAAACATAAGGTATGCAAGCAAGAGGGGAAAATAAATATAACAACCAGCATAGCAGAGTGGAGGCCAAGCCACAAGCCACTGCTGCTGTGCTGTCCCCAATGATGAGATTTGGTCGCTGCCTAAGTACCATATTTGGGGAAGAGACTTTCTGCATAAAGAAGATTAGTGTTAGTTGTTTAAGGGCTTGGGGGAAAAGATTTACCATTATTACCAACCCCAGTGAAAAGAGTGGAAGCCAGTCACAATCTGATGCCAGCACATGCCAAGACAGAGAAATGTTAATTGAACCAAGCCTCACACCATATGGGCGAGATTATGATGTGTGCGGGTCATGAAGAGAATGACAAAGATTAGGTGGCCTCAGAGAGTGATAGATGATTTAGTGAGATTAACAATATAGAGCGCAGATCAGGACTGTCAGAATGGGGAGGTGGCGCTGGCCTATTAGCCTTTAAAGTTATGCAATGCCACCAGTCTAATTGTTGAAGTCTTTAGAAGTAGGAGAAACATCGAGTCGCCCTGGGCATTGAACGGAGCTGATAGTCCTGAGGTCTAAATTAAAAAAGTCATTTTCGTGATGCAATCTTCTAACACATTAGAGGAATAGCGGATAACCAATGAGAGATGAGAAGGCCGCATTAATTTACCAGCAAACACGGTCTCATTGTTACAAAGTTACATCAGAAATCAAAGGAGAATTGTCGGAGCAAGGGCTTTGTTTGTCTAATTACGAGTGCAGAGAGAAGTTGAAAGTTATTGTCAATTCTCAAAGGCTTAACAGGCTGCTTCACATTCACAGATGTCATTAGCCATTAGCATTCATATACAACAGAACTAAATAACATCAGAGTTTGTTAGGTAAAAGAAAAAACAAATACAACAAAGTCTTACAGACCCTGTCCTTCATTTATTCTTTAGGTCTCTCTCAATTTCACATTCCTCTTCGCCAAAGACATCATCATGTCTACAGTGCATGCTGTCAGATACAGCAGAAGGTCAACTCATCTGCTTCTGACCTGCGCTGTCAACATGGAGGAACACAGAGCGAGACTCTTTGGTATGAGCCAGCCGAAGTGGATTAACATGATTTTGATGACAACCAATAGAGTTATTTCATGTGGATAACCCAGCACTGTGTCCTTAGTATCCCTCCCTTATGAAAAAAACAAAAAGAACAGAATCCAATAATGAAACTTATAAGGATACAGTACAGACATCACAACAACATGAAGTCTCTACAGGATAAAAGTGATTTTTCCACTGACTCAATATAAGCTCTCTATTGAACAGCTGTATGCTGGAAGTCACAGGATACTGATAATACTGCTGGATGGGGAAGTACAAAGAGTGTTGTAGTGACACAGCAACAGATAAAAACATTTAACGTAAAAGCACAGTGAATGTACTGAGTGCCCTGAACACACTGTGACACTGAATTTTTATAGCAGATTGTGAGTTTTTGTTGACGGTGCGAGGAGTTAAATGTCCTGCACCTATTAACACACCCGCAGCATCTGAGTTGCACAAATGCTATGAAAGGACGATCCTTGCGTGACATCTACATGTATAATCTCTGCATTTGCTATCCTGCCTGTCTTTGATTAAATGTGATTTTTTTATTTGGTTTTCTTTAGAAAAAAGTTTTAAAAAAGGTATGGCACATGTGGCATATGGCATTTTAAGAGATTTAAAACACCATACATTAAATAAGTCTCTTTATTACAATATATAAAGATAGAGTAGGTTCTTAATTCCAAAGGGAGACATAATGAAATATTTTACAAGTTAACAAGAGCATGTTGGCAGTCTATAGAAATAGTCAATAGAAATGAAGAGGATCTAACCACTTACCAATTCTCAGGACTTGCTGCCAAGTGAGCCAAAACTCTGCCATAAAGTACAGCAGTGAAAATAACAGTCCCTTCCTTTTCGCCATGGTCCTCCCTCCAGAGTCGAATTTAACATTGATATCAGTTTTTCTGCCCTCGGTAATTCATGCTAATAAATTGCCAGTCCTTGTATCCATAACGAAAATAAACTCGCATCCG
>JAPZDX010000023.1:22811778-22822838 GCA_029783625.1 Naso annulatus | reverse complement strand
TCCCTCTTCCATCACAGCATTCTGTCATTCAGCACAGCAGCAGATACCAGTGTTGCAGTTTCACAGCACAATGAAGTCTAAAGTGATCTTATCCCTTTAAGTGAAGGAGTGAAGAGCTTTTATGGTGGTGTGGTGATTGGCAGGCGTGAGAAGAGGGGGTTGTGAGAAAGAATGAGCCTGGCAGACAGGATGTCCACAGAGCTTACAGACAAAAAAGAGGAGACAGGCCTCTGAGAACCATAGATTAAAGTGTCTGGGACATGTGCAGCCATGCTATCATGTCAGATTTAAATTGATGAAACTGGTTTGTGCCATAATAGGGAATGGGCAATTCAATAACATCTGAATTAATAAGGAAGATAAGTGTCTGCAATTCATAACAAGACACTTCTCTCTCTCTCTTTTACAGCAGCACTAGTAGTGTGGCAAAAATGTAAGGTTGGACTGCAGACAGCGTCTGATGCAAGGCCATGTTGTTACCTATATCCAAAGGCTTTACCCTCTCTCAGCCATCTTAGACTCTAGTCTCAGGCACCACATTTCACACATTTCCCATGAATAAAATTTTGATTGTTTAGGTACAGGACTAGCTTGTCTAATTTGCTGCGTATTGATTTTACCAGTAATATGAATGAGGGATGCTCATAGGAATTTATAGGAGTACGAACGCAAACAACTCCTGCAAACTTACAAAGCACTTAAAATTGCTAAAATACCCTTCAAAACAGCACTATGTAACTTTGACAGCAACCTGTGGCTTTGATAAAAGGAAACTAAACGATGCATGTTAAGATGTCGCACAAATAGCAATCTTAGTAAAACCGGGTCATATTTTACGCAGAAAATGTCCTCTGGTTTTCTCTGATGTCCTATGACTGCTCTGTCTGTTTAGCGGAGCTGTCCCCAGTAACTACCTGCTGCTGGTGCTGCTGCTGCGCTGCTGCAGCTTTGGTCTGCAGGCAGCCTACACGTTGCTTTAAAGAACCTCTGTGAATCACAGTGTTGAGGCAAAGCAGTCGTAGGACATCAGAGGGAAAACCAGAGGACATTTTCCCCATAAAATATGACCTGGTTTTACAAAAATTGCTGTTTTGTGCGACATATTAGTGTGCATTGTTTTGTTTCATTTTCTAAGTCACAGGTCGCGGTCAAAGTTACATAGTGTTATTAAGCTATTAAGCTATTTGTAGTTCAGTTGCTGTTCTCTGATCATATCAACCCTGGAAACAGGGTATCTCCCTTCCTCATCAACTGCTCATTGTCCAGTACCATTTAACACAAAAAAAAAAAGATGTGAGCACTTTACAACATAATAGCCCTTCAGCAAATACCAGTTTGGTAAGTAGATAAAGTAGATTTCTGTTTGGCTGAGGACTGAATATCCCAGTTAAATGTTGTTACTGCTGGTGAGTGTCTACTTATGACCTCTTATCATCTTGGCTCGTTCAGTCAATCATGATTCTTGAGTCTGTTAAAAGTCTTACTCTGTTACAAGGTTTTGCAGTGTTTGTAACAGATGTACCTGCATTTAATTGCTCAAGTCACACAAATCATGACGTACCTTTGCCAGAGAAATAAAATGAACTTTGGATTAAGATGACATTACAAACAGGCCCTCAGAGTCGAAGATGAAGTGGTTAGATTTTGGTGGTCAAAAGTCAAGGTCACTGTGACCTCAAGTCTGTCCCATTCTTCTAAATGTTATATTTTAGGAATGCTTTAATGTGATTTCATTTTATCTGACTGGCACAAACATCAACTTGGCATACAGCCGCGAGGTGGCAAATCACATTTCTTTATCCTGTCTGTAATAATAATTAAGGTTTTAGTTCCTCCATCATCATTCAGACACCTAATCAGCCATGGCAAACAAACACACAAAGTGGCTCCGTCTTCTGAATGTTCAGGTTCTAGTTGTTCCCTTTTGTTCTGAATTTGCAGTTGGTCTTTGTGGGTTGCTTTGAGGCAGGACAGCATCGATTCTCTCTTTTGTTCTGTTGTTCAGAGGCATGTCTGAGCACATAGGGCATTTATTTTTCTCACATCACAGTTGTTATGCAGAGATGTGTGCAGCACTGCAGGGGATGAGTATGGCAGTAGAGTGAAACCACATGAACCAATGACTGACTACACAGAGGTGCTTTGAATTGTAAGTAGGAAACAACTGTATTTATTATGATATCAATACATTTTTCTATGTACACACAGTAATAAAAATGCAGTTTTAGTTGCACAATGAGTTGTTGACAAGTATGACTTCTTTCACTGTTTAGGCATACTGCAAGTCTTTCCCCTTGATTGCATCAGCAAATTTGGACTTTCTTCATGAAAAAACAAAAAAACAAAATTTGTGTTTATGCTAACAAATTAATATACACATGAATAAATAATAGACATTGCCTTGAAATCTATAACTAGTGAACAATCTTTATGAACATACAAGAACCTTTTAAGTAGCTGGTGTGCAAATTCTCTACAATAGAGTGTGCACACAACATGAGAAGAATGAAATGTAAAGTTTAGCATTCTTTCAATGGCAATACTGAAGAGCAAAAAGAAAAATACAAGAAAATTGTTCCACCGTAAACAAAACACATGAAACAGCAAATTCAAGTAAAACAGGATTATGTTAAGTTAAAACAAATTAAAATCCCCTATCCTCTGTGTCATAGGGGCCATAATTCTGCTTTTTAAATGTTACAAGTGAACAACCAAAATATTTCCAGGCTAAAAAGATAGCTTAAGTCTGTAAAACAAGGGATCAAAATCATATATTATACATAACCAGGAAATCTGTTCCCAAAACAAGTCAGTGTATATTCATCTGAAAATGTACAATTACAGTAAACTATGCAAGACAAGACTGTCCTTTGCAATTATTTATTATATTTCCTTAAGGACAAATAATATACAGCCCTTAACTATGATAATATCTCTGAGTCACACAGACAAAACAAATATTAATGTTCTCACAATACCCAAATTTGGCAACAGCAGGCAGGACTATAGAACGCTGCCCAAATGTGCAAACCATGCCACTCAAAGCAACTGATTAGGTTTCATGATTGTACCATTAATTCATCTCTCAAAGCTTACACTTGACTTGTATGTGACAGCATTTGATTTGCAATAAAGCTCCCTTATTCTGGATTCCTGTATTGCTCCACTGATGATCTTACCAGTACAAAAAAGCATTCAGCAAAAGTAAGGTAAGGAAGGATATATCTTCTACTAGCTGTGCGATAAACATCAATGCCCATGCATTGTTTGTGAAGACTGTGATAACTGATCATTATGGTGCCTGTGTAAAGCTGTTTAAGACACTTGCTGTCTGCCTGTCTTCTTTAACTTTTATGTGCCACAGTCTGGAGATGAACCAGATTGCTTCCTTCGTACCCAAATCTCATCTGTCGCCATGCGCTCTGTGTTGTCATTGATCACTTCACTCTGCTTCTCCATGTTGGGCAACTTGACATCATCACCATCATCATCATCAGGTGTCTCACTGACCAGTGGGGACTTGAGGCTCTCGCTCTCCTCTGTTTCCTCACTTGCCAAAGACAGAGCCATGATTGGGTCCTCCAGGTCGATATCACTAGACAGCGCTCTGGGTGTCTTGCTGAACTCATCATCTTCATCACTAAGGATGTCTGTCTCCTTCACCTCTTCTTGGTCCTCGTATTCCTCGAGGTCAAACTGTTCCTCCACCCAGCGGTCTGTGTCACCTGCTAACTCAGACTGCTGCTGATCTGGTTGGTCTGACTGGTCTGACTGCTGTAGTGTGTTTGAGTCGGGCTCCTGTGGTGAAGTGAGGTCCTGTTCGGACTCGCCATCAAAAACAATATCCGTATCTATGGTAAAACGGTTGCGCACCAACTTCCTTCTGCCTAGAGTCCTGGTTGGAGCAGATGCTGCAAAAAAAAAAAAAAATGAACAAAAAATAAAAAACAAAAAATTGTAATTTTCACATGTTGAGGACTAGATGACTAAAATAGTCTGATGATTCATCAACAGTGAGCAATACTTTTTTATACAATAATATTACAGCTGATTGAACTTTTCTGGACATGAAGAAAATTAAAACATCCTAAATGTGTTGACAAATAAAATAACTGATTTTTAAAATGATTCAAAGTAACAGCTCAATCCTTGAACTGAAGTTCAAAGCAAACTTCAGAATAATCTCATGACATTTTATTTTACCTATAGTTTTCTTAGGGCTAACAAAAAAATCATATTTTCTCCACAAAAAATAATGCAATAAGAAAAATTCTTTGCCTGTTCTGTTTGCCTTTTAAATTAATACAAATGTAAAGAGGTGGAGAGAGAATCTGTAAACAAAGCATACAAAAGTATACAAAAAGAACAATTACCCTTAATAAAAAGTGAAAAGGCTAAAAAAGATGAACTGATAAAACATGCACAATCATAAAATTTGCCATCCGTGCAGTATCAACTAAAATCAATTCACTTGCAGGGAGCAAAAAACAAATGGACAGTCATAAGTACCCATTCCATACACTGTTTATCAGTGCCTGAACCTCTAGCATCTTAATCATACTGAAGGGCATCATTTCCTTTGCACAGCCTGCAGTTAGTTTACAAAACACATTTACTATACATGTAATTCTTAGAATTTAATAATTCAAAAAGCAAAATTATCTGAGGAACCTTGAAGAAAACACAACATGTTTGTGAACAAAAACTGTGGGCCCTGCATTTGCCACTTATTTGTAAAATAGTCTTAACCAATGGGAAAAACTAAAGAACTGTGATAAAATTCAACACTGTTATCAAGCCATTAAAAAAAAAAAGCCCTACGCTGCTTATTAAATAACAGGAGTATAATTCAAGTCACAACAAAGGCCTTAATTTTACCCCGCTGCCCCCAGTGGTACTACCACAGTTTCTTTTCTAAGATAAGTATTTTTTCAGGTGTGACTGCAGTGGCTGGCTCTCATCTGTCGTCTTCTGCAATTATTCTGCAAAGCAGCACAGACACATACAGTGGCAGAAACTATGTTGCTAATAATTAGGTCTTCCTCCTCTTAGTTTTGGCATTTAAATCCAGGTGCCACAGTTAACACACCACACCACAGTTGAGGTACACTGCAGCTTCCAATATGGAGATAATTTATGGAAACGGGAAGGGACCATGGTTTATTTATGATGTATTTTTATTTTTTATTTTGGTATTTTAACATGGTTATCATTAATACTGATTTACTTTGATACCACCAGTTTGTGTGAATAGCAAGGATCTAATCAGATATTAATTGAACCAATAACTGGGGTTGAAAATGAGAATAAAAGTCCCTTGCATTCAACTCTTTTTAGTTTACACAAAGCCAAAGCATCTTGCTCGAATCAGGTAAGACGTAACAAATCTAGATTTGGAGCAGCTGTAGGGGGAATGCAGCCACAGACTGGCATTTACCTGCTCTGTTTATGGCGGGACGGGCTCCCTTTAGGGCACAAAGGCGCTTTCCTCCAAAGGGCACATACTGCTGATTGAGGGGTAAACTCTCTGTTTTTAGGAGCTGTCGGCGGTGCTTTTCCCTCAAGATGGAATGGACTGTCTTCAGAAAGTCTTTTCTACTCTCTTGAGAGCTGAGGAAAAAAACACGTTATCAGTTTACCACTTTGTAGATAACAGCAGTCTGGACTGTATCAGTGCAAACCTCAATCTACAGCTGAATGCAACCTCCATTTAAAGAGATCCTCACCTACAGCACAGCTGAAATGTCCTCTCTGGCCTTCCTTCTGATTCTGACTTTGTGTGGACAATCTCACACACAGCCGAGCCCTCGCCATCTGTGGAAAAATCAGCAATTGTAATCATGATTACAGAACAATCTGGTAAGATTTTCTGAAGTAAATATTTCTGGCTCCAAAAATAAAAAAACATCAGTATTTCAAAACTGTATTGTAATCTACCTGCGTTGGCCAAAGACCTGATTTGAAGGGCATCAGTTGGGATCATGTGGCGGAATCGGAAAGGGTCTTTTTCCTCTGAAGATACAGAGACTCGATGGGAGCCACCCTACCATCATTCAAAAAAGGACAATTTTGTTATTTTTTTTCCTATGAAACTGCTTGCTGTAACAGGTTACCCACTGGAATGATTATGAAGGTGCTGTGCCAAAACAGGTTTTATGTATTTTATATGGACATTGGTGGTGCTGATGGCTTCTTGCTTGTGTGAAAACTTACCATTTTCTTTTTCTGCTTGGATCCATCCTTGCACACAAAGACCACTGCTGTTTTGAACACTTAAAAGCAACAAGAAAAACACATCAGTTTCACCGAAAGCTTATTTGTGTCAAATATACTTGAATCATCGTTATAATTATGGAAGAAATTCATCCCTGGCATACCAAATGTAGCCAACTGGGGCTCTTTTTTCCATTTTCCTAAGGAGGCAGGGGGGTTGATCCAGGTCACAGTGGTGTGGAGTAGCAGGTCACCCATGGAAAGATCAGCAACCTAGCAAAACCAACAAAATGTCACCAGTCATACCTCATGTGCTCTTTGGTTGACAGAATAGAGCCAAGCCACTTTTATCTAATCTACCTCTTTTTTTTCACCACACTGCTCAGTGATGAGCTGGTCAAACACCGCTCCAAACTCTTCATGAATCTTCTGCATCTCGTTGATATGGCTGGCAACTTTGTTCATGGCTTTCATGGCAACTGTGGATGATCACAAATCATGGTTAAGGAGGGTTAAAATGTTTTGACCAGTATTTGTTCGCCCAATTTTCTGTCTTGTCAAAATGAAGTCAGCCTTGTGAACAGGTCATACCATCCAGGTGGTAGTGCTCCTCACTGTCTGGGTCTGTGAGCGAGTAGAGCTCTTTCAGCAGGAGGGGATACTTCAGCACCCTCTGGATGGGTTTGATCAGGTATGACTCCAGGGTGGAAGAGTGCTGCTGCTTGGGGTTGCGCTCATCAAGGAAGGTCTTGAAATCTGGATCAGTTTTGGCTAGAGTGACCATTAACAAAAAATTTAAAAACAAACAAAACACTTATTGCACATATTACACACTTTTTTTTTTCTCCTTTCCACAATAAACATGGTTGCATATACACTATTACTCTTCAGTGGTTTATGCAGGTAATTTTATTAATGGCCTTTAATTTACAGGGATAAAGCTTGCGCTCAAACTGGATTACATTGTTTGCCCAATATAGCCAAGGTGGCTTTGGCTTTAACATTTAAATCTTGTGCAAATTCAGAACCAGTTTGTTTTACTTTGTCCTGCACAAAAACATACAGCCATGCCGGCAAGAAAAGATGAAAAAAAAAGTGAACTGCTTTATACTTTTTGTAGAAAAGTTGTTTTATCTAAGAGAAATCTACAAATTGACAGTAATAAACTTTTTACTGCTTTAAACCAGCTCATTCTAAAGAACACTTCAACAAATGTTGTAGGACTGATGAGTTGTTGACTCATTAAATTTAAATGTCACAAACAAAACTGTCGACTGGAGTGTTAAGGGGAGTGGGTGTACTAGCTCGAAAACAGACTGTTCAACGCTACTCATTATATATATCATACAATGTTTCGGGCCTTTTTAGCCCTCGGAGCCACCAACTTCAAAGTATGCGGAGGTCAAATGGGCAAATGTCTGGCTGACAACTCTGCAGAGCAGATTTATGTAGCCTTGCAAGATACGACAAATGGTTGATGGATAAATGCATCCTCTCCTTTGAGCCAAGGAGCAATTTCAACAAAAGTGCACATTTACACACCCTTTACGAGGACTTTAGGGACTTTGGTGTGGCTGGCGCAGAAAGCACTGTAGATTTTAAAGCGGTCTGCATAGTACAGGAAAGAGCCTCCCAGAGAGAAGAGGATTTTCTGTGAAAAAGGAAAGAGATGTTACCCAATCAGTAGTTACAAAAGTACTTAAGGGTGTTTTGAATGCTTATAGCTGGTCATACGTTTTGACATTTGTGTTACAAAGAGATAACATACTTTAAACTGATCCACACTCTCCAGCTTCTCAAGATCTGGAACAAGTCTTGTCCCGTCCTCCAGGGTCTTGAGAAATTCAACCTGGAACTCAACCATTTCAGGCAAGTTCCCAAAAAGTACATCCAGCTGAAAGAAAAAGGCATTTAAGCAATGTCAACATTATTCTACAGAGTTTTGTAATATTTCTCTTTTTCCATGGTGCATACAACACTAGTCCTTTGCTACAGTTAGAGCGAGACAATGCTCAAAATTTAATCCAACCAAATGAATTTCATTATCGCAAACAAGTGTATGTGAAACACTTTTTACTTTGCATGCCTCCCCCTCTCTCTCCCTCTTCATCCACCCCTCTTCTCGTTGTACACAGCTCTCTCCACATGATTATGTAACCCACTTTTCTTGGAACATTTTAACAGTGTTGGCATTTAAAACCCAACTACCCCTCAAAGGCTCACAGGAAACATTTGACATACCTCATCCTGAGTGAGGAATGTTTCTTTCTGCAGCGGGGTTAAATATTTCCCTATGAGGCAGTTGAGATCCTGCAAGACAAGAGTGAATTATGTTTGACACGAGGTTGTCCAAGTCACCATGTAAGATACAGACATGAAAAACACACAGCTTTACAGAACCTTTAAAATATTCCTCACTGGTGTAACAGTCCCGCCATGATCAAAGCAAGAGGCATTTGTGGATGTCTTTCTGTGTGAAAGAAGGAAGCTAGAAACCAAATGAAATGACTATGGCTAGTTACCTAACTGAACTGTCAAAGCCTACGGGATTAATCAGTAGCTCTACCAAAAGTAGGGAAATAGACCATCTAATTTCTTCAGATAAGATTGGCTGTCCTAACTTAACACTGCACTATAATTTACACATTTCTTAACTTTTTGACCTAATAATCATCTCAACTTCCTGTATTTAGTGCATTCCTTGTTAGAAGGTTAGATGTCTACTTCTAAAATCTAAATCATACAATCATGACTGGTCAAAGAGAGAGAAAATATTCAACACATACAAAGGAGTACACCTGAAAAACACGGCAACAACTTCCAACCAAACTGCATCAACAACAACAGTCACAAGCTGAAATTAACCAACACAAAGCAGTGTGTAGCCTTTGGTATTTGGTGACTGACAGGTTCACTTGATATGACAGACCTCTGTAGTAAATCTTCCTTCTTTCAGTGTTTCAATTTCTTTGTCTCATATTACAATAATTAAAATGCCAAGTCCTGATACTTACACAAAAGCAATATCAATTTGACTTCGGCTATTTGTATTAATACTCAAACTATCTCATCTGACAGTTTTACAACACTATCATGCACAGTGTGATTTATATATAAGTATATGTACATGTACGTGTACCTTTTAATAAGGTATAACACTTCAGATAGCCTTGACTTTATCCTATTATACACCCGCTCCAACCCAGTTATTCCACTGAGCCACATTCACACCGGGCAGAAAGAGATTAGGCAATATCCAGGCAAGGGCACAGCTGTGTCCCCCTCATATCTCGTGGGACACAAAGATAAATATGGATTGGTCATGTGGAATAGGTAATGTGTAGGGCTAACACAACCCAGGCCAGACAGGAACACAGATCGATGGACAGAAGGATCACACACACACACACACATTCACGAAGACCATCTGCCCCTTACAAGTACAATGAGTGATACTGACTTTGACATAGGTGCGTTCGGTCTCCACCAGTTCACAGATGACTTTGCGGAGCTTGTCAGCATCAGAGAGCTGCCGGGGAGTTGCTGGAGTTGGGAAGGGAGAGTCCGGGCTAGGCGAAGAGGACACACACTCCGAGGGATTCATGTCATGGAGACTGCGGCAAAAAGCAGCCACTTGCTCTGTACTCTGCAAAGTAAAGAGAGAAAAAGTGTGACATGATAAATTAGGCAACTTAAACTTAAAGGCGAAGGAAACAAAATCCAAATATCGATCAATCAGCACAGAACGAGCACCTCAAACAGTAACCTGCATGTGTCACTTTTCACCTACTGATGTGCACAGATTTATGACTGTGCAGAGAGTGAGCCTGGAAAGAGGCAGAGAGGCAGCTCTAAAAAAAAAAAAAAAAAAATCATTTGCACTAATTTGGTCTATTTTCAGTCTGTCATAACAATGACTCTCCGCCTCCCTCTATTTCACTCACATCCCTCTTTTCCCTGGTGTTTTCCTCCTACTGACGGATTGGTGGTGTAATGATTCATCTCTTTCACAGAATCAAAATATACACACAACAGTGTCTATCCAACTACAGTGTTGGTTACCGTGGAGACCAGCCTTGATGTGCATTAGACTATCATTTGTACAAAAATAGACCCCACTCAACAACAGCTTACATGGGCTGAATGAATACAGTTATTCTGTTCCAAACAGGTTACAACTTCATCAGCAGTAGCCATCAAATATCATTCTGCCGTTTGACATCAGAACAAACACAATCTGGAAAACACAAAAACAGCTCTGTTCCGAACTAGGGCCTGACTGATATGGGATTTTTGGGGCCGATGCCGATACCAATATTAGAAAGTCCGAAATTTCTGATTTCTGATATATCGGCCGATATTCTATAAGTAATATTCTGAATGTGGTTATCGAATAAATGTAACAAAGATAATTTAATAATAATAATTTTAATGGATCAAACACTTTACAAGGGCTATTATTTTCAAGTAGATGATACATTAAATTATTAAAGTAGCAAGGAGCAAGCAGTTACCACCACATAACAGGAACCTCTAGCAGGTATTGATGTTACTGAGCACATGACGTAGAGCTCAGAGGTCTCTGGTTTGTGATATGAGGATTTTTATAGGCCAGGCAGAAGCAGTTGATCTTGTCAAACATCGGGGCTCCTTTGGAAAAAACACTAAAGCCTCCACAAAGCTGCAGAGGATGGAATGCTATTATTCTAAGATTAATTACTAAACTTTTTTATAATCAATATTACTTTGATAAAGAGTGCATAAACAAATTTCCACTGTAAATTTAACTATTAAATACAATTAGTGATGCATGATATTAGATTTTTGCCGATATCTGCGATTATATA
>JAPZDX010000023.1:22786121-22798991 GCA_029783625.1 Naso annulatus | reverse complement strand
CCCTTGGATAAGAGGCGAAACGTCTTCCTAGACAAATATAAGTCCAGTTGCCTACGATTCAATTTGCCCAGAGAAAAGCAAACCATAGACAAAAGGTAATGGTTATTCATGCTAAACTTGCACAAATAAAAACTTTTTGACACAAAAATTTTAACAGTTTTTAAATTCACAGTAAATTCAATAAGTTCAAGTTGTATCGAGTTGTATGACCAATAATTGTCTAAGATATTTATCACTGATATCATATTTATCAGCTGGCTGATTAAGAAAAAAAAAAAAAAACTACATTTTTTAGGATTTCTCAACCAATTTGAATCTTAGAAAATAAGAATCTAGATTCCTATGTGAATTGATTTTTTCACCACCCCTACCTCATACTGCCTTCCCTTCTTCTCTGTCTAGCTCCTATTTCTTGCATCAGAACAACTTGGGAATACTGATACTGAAATACCCACTTACATGTGACACCTGTAATTCATCAATGAATACACACAACTTTGTTCTAAAAATTGTTATTGTCACTAATACACTACATGACAGTACATCTTGAGTGTTATTGTAATTTGGTTCTTAAGTTCATCCTGGAGCTGATCTAAATCTAACATCCATCAATCAGGAAGAACAGCAGCAGGGGGTTGATGGGAAGAGCTCTTGTGTTGATGAAATACTGATCAGTTTTTTTGCTGCCTTATTAAACCAAGACAAAGCTTGTCTGTGACCTTTCATCAATCCCTCCTTGTATGTCAAGTTACTTATCAGCCCAGAAAACTTTAAATAGGCAGGAAAGTTGGTTTCCACTAAACCGGGACTGATGTGGAGGAAAACTACAACTGCAAGGGGTACTTTCACTCTGAATAACAAATATATGTTTTGCCCTACTGGTGACCTCTTAATTGATTTGAATGTATTGTAGCCGCAGTTCTTTTGTATTTCAAAGGTAAGCTGTGCTGTACAGTTTGGTTTTTGGTATTTTAAATAACAGCACAGGTAAGGCTCTTGACAAATGGGAGTATAGCTGTGTAGATGAATGGGAAACACAGAAAACGTGTATATAACCTGTGTGACTAAGATTGCAACAAAAATTTAAAATGCTGTTAAAACAATAAATGTGTACAATGTTGACAAACAATTTTAATTACTTTTCTGTGAGGTGATTTTCTAAGTTTGCTTGATCAATCAAATTATCTGACTCTTTCAGTCAAGATTATTTCACAAAATCTCATGCAGCTGCCTGACGTGAGAACTCAGCAAGACTAGCTGAAAGATATGGTAGTGAAACCTACTTGATCCAGGATTGTTTTCCTCTTCTTGGTGTCAGTCACCGCAGACAGCTGCATGTCTCCCATTTTCTTCATCTTCTCGTCCATGTCTATCTTCTGCTCCAGCTTCTTGATTTCGGCACGAAGCAGGCGCACAGTGTCCTCTCTGTGATGCTGGCGGGCGACGGCAGTGGCACATGCCGAGTGGATGGCTGTGATCCAGTTCTCCAGCTCAGTCTGGCTGCAGGTCTGCGTGGGGATGGACAGCAAAAGGTCAGAGGTTAAACAGCAAACCAGCCACTTGACATTCACAATAAAAACCCCTTTATTTGCTTTTTTTTGGTTGATTAACTGATGCTTATAAAAGAAAATCAGCATTTAAAAAGAGCATGAAAGGAAAGAAAACAAAGTATGTACTGGGCAAGGTAATGCATGACCATGACAGAGGATGCACCTATTCCCAGACCAGATGACATTTAAGCATTCTCTTACCTGAAACAGAAAAGCATCTCCCAGAGAGTTGCTCAGACAGAATACAAAGTCCTTTTTAGGATGTTCTGGTACAGCCTGAACAATGCTGTTCTCCACCCAGATTGCATGCTTGGGAATACTGTTGTTGTCGATCCCTGAACGGCCATCAGTCTCATAGAAGAACAAAGTGCAACCTGAAAAAACGGAATAATCTTTTGATAACTGGACAACACAGTCACCTTCTGGTAACAGTCTATACAAAAGAATAGCAGTGGTAGTCTGATAAGTAGAATGCCAGATTTTCTCAAGCAATTTAATTCTGCTCTCCAGTGGCCAACATTAAGAAGTGCAGTATGGCTGACTTATCAGTGAGGTAGGCATCAGTAGCACTGATTTGATTTCAAGCAAAGCCAAGTGGCATAAAATCTGATAATGAGGTTTGCATCACGCTTGAATTATAGCTTGGTTTACTGAGCTTCGTGGAAGTTGGATTAGATTAAGTATTTCTGCATAAGATTGTCAGTGTCAGAAAGAAAATCAATTAAAGCATGCTGTGTTGACTGAGCTGTACAGATAAGTGAGATAATGGAACAAAGTGTAAATGTTATGGATGCATTGAGGGCATAACAAACCTTTCAGGGAAACCCAGTAACTCTTCCACTTGCGTCTCGTGGCTGACTCCACTTTCTTGTTCTTCTTATGTACGAGGAAGTTCTTAACAGCAAGCCGGCCAGCTTTGCGCACCATGCCCTGGGCGACACTGAGCAACGGGTCAGACTGGTAGGCGGAGCTCATGGTGCTCTGCTCATCGCTCAGGGCAGACCCCGCCTCCTCCAAGCTCTCCGTCTGGCAGGAGCTCATCTCCAGTTCCTGACGAAAGTTCTCATACACGCCCTGTACACACTCATTGGCCCCACCGCCACTGCTGCTGCCACTGTCACTGCCTGCGAACATGCTCCTGCCGGCCGCGGAGCACACGGAAAAGGAGGCTGACATTGTCTTGTAGCGCCTGGACTTGTGCTCTGCCTCCACTGTCACCCCGTCAATGCCACTGTCATCATACTCGCTGCCCTCCCCAGCTGTGACATCCTGCGTTGCAGCAGAGGCACAAGACAGGTGAGATGGCATGGCATCCAAGTTTTCTTCATCGCTAAAAAGAAGTCAACAAGTCCTACCCAGCATGACTACTAAGCCTCTGTAGATGGAGAGGAGAGCCATTTTTCTGAAGTAAACTTGTTGCAAAAACTATGACTAGTGACAGTCCATGGTTTTCTTGATCCTGATGTTCTGCTCAAGATTTATTACTCACAGCAAAGCTTGTGCTGTTGTGTGAGTACAGCCTGCCCTCCCTGTGGCACCGCAAGGTCTGCCCTCTCCTACCCACATGGCCAAAGGCTCCTGGGAGATGAAGGGGGTTACACCGAGCTCGGTATCTCTATCTGGTCACATGACCCAATCATGTGCTCCAGAGCTCCATTCACTAGGTCTGACAGTGCCCCGCAGTGACAGGGCCACCATACACGTTTTTACTGTTACACTCTTGCACAGGCCTCCCCTCATTATCATAACAAAGGACTGAGGCATTTCAAACAGGGAGTGACTTTAAGCTCTGCCCCCCTTTTGTCATCGCAGCCTCCTCTCCCAAGAAAAACAACAGTTTCATTGGGAAACTACACATCGAGCTACTGACAAAAGCTTTCTTTTTACACCTTATCTTTCTCAGCAGCTTATTATCTGTGAGGTGAATGCAGCAAAGGAAACTCTCAGACACAATGGGGATGAATGTGGGATCTGTTTTATGGGTGATGCTACCAGACTGAATTAAAATTCTGCACAGCTCCTTATTTTCTGTCCCAGGAGCACAAAGGAGCCATGACACAACTTAAACAGGTCCCTGACATTTCAATAACTTGGAGAGAATCAAAGACATCAGTATGCTATTTACATGCATGCAGGAAATTATTTGATGTGTTTCTTTATGAATTGTGCAACGTTTCAAGTAAGATTATCTGAAGCAAATTAGTGGTGTGAAAAGTTCTGGCCAACATGAACTTGTTCTAAATCTTACCTGAATAGTCTGGGCCCTCCTGCCCTGCATACTGGCACACATGGCAGCTTGGTGGCTGCTCAGGCCTTCAGATAGGCAGTGGGAACGACGGCAGGGGAGGGTGTATGCACCATAGGTGTTCCCATCCTCCTCTGATGGAGAGAGCATCTTATCGTCCTCTCCCTCCCTGATAGCCATGTTGCCATCATGCCACTTGGCATAGCGGCGCTGGGACTGCTGGCGGGCAGGGTTCTTCTGGCTATAGAGCTCGTCAAGAGAGTTTGCCCTGTCAGCTGAGTCTGTGGGGCTCGACTGCAGGTGGCCTTCACAGTCAGTAAAGTCCCTCTCGTTCGCTGTGTCAATGATCTCCTCTGTGCTAGTCAGGTGCTCTTGGCTGAGATCAGACAGGGAGAACTCAAGGCTGTCATCACGCCACATGTCCGCAGACTTGGACCTCTTCTTCTTAAAGATGACGGCCTCCTTGGTGCCGTCCTTAGTTTTCTGGAGGTACGTTACCTCACATGTGTACACATCTTCGTCCTGCACCTCCTCTGCTGTTGGGCCAGGTAGGGTTATGTGCATCGTATTCATGTGCACAGAGGTGTTGGCCAGGTCATTGTGGAAGGACACAGGCCGCAGGTTCATGGCCACACGGTCCACCCAAATGGGGCCTCCAAAGTCTGGGAGTATATGTGTCTCATTAAAGGGCTCCAGGCCATTATCAGCCAGGGATTGTGGGATACTGGGGGTGCTACTTGAGCGTGTGCTCGTCTCAGAGTTTCTGTGCTCTATTTTTCCTGATGAAGCATGTCGGGAGCGTCTGGACTGCTTGTTGGAGATGCGAAGAGACCGAGACATGTGCTTACGTGACAAATAGCCATGTTCATTACCATAGAGGGTATGGTTCCCATTCTGACTTTCGACATTTCCCATGACTCAGAGGCTGAACAGAAGAGGAAACACAACTTTAATACACTCAAAAAGAACATGAAATCAATACTGGAACACAATCATAAATGTGTTTGACAACAAATAAAAAATTGTGTCCGTATGCTAGCTTACCTGAAGGGTGGTGTAAATTTTTCAAGCATTTTGATAGTCACTGGATCTTCAGACAGTTTGGGTTTTTGGCTGCAGGTTGGATCCACAAAGCTCTGAAAACAATCATCCACATGAGAAATCATATTAAATGTGTGCCACGTGTGCTTCCAATTATGTATGCTGAGACAGTTAAATACTGGCTTGTGTTTAAAGAAATCTCTCGCAAATATGGGAAACACTGATTTTTTTTATGGTCCATAGTGGTATTTCTTTGGCTAAGATGAGACTGCCTCCTAAGAAACTGCCTCCCTAATACTGAGGAATAAAAGAACCCTGCATGGTTACTCTAGCATCATATGACTCCACATTAACTTTATTCATCTGATCAAAACAGCTTGTTTTTTTTTCCTGTTTTTTACAAATTTGTACATCATTACAATGTTCTGTACAGCTATTTAAGCAATCTCACTAGTAAACTGCAAATTAACAATGTGGACTCTAAAAACACTCCGGCTAGATAAACACCAGCCTCATTCTGTCATAGGAAGTGATCCACTCAACTCCTTTCAACATGCACAGGGTTAGTGTGTATTGGAGGGGATGTAATAACAGTATGAACACTGTGACAGCCTGAGTGAACACGAGTTATTCGAAGATGAAGTTATCCATCCATGTCATGTTGTTCTGTCTGTTCACAAACACTGCCTCCTGCATTACAAAGAGGGCTGCATTCAGGCTGCACAGCCTGTTCTAAAAAGGTCCTGTCTCGTGCTTGGGACCATCAACAGATGGGACAGAGGATTAACTAAACATGGTGCGGCTGTTGTTACCCCTGACGTGCGTTCCCCTCCATTCAGGACAGACCCTTTTGGGGAGGGGGGTGCAGCGATTTTTGTGTATAGCTGATGCAGATGAGTGGGAGCCCAACCCTCTGCTGCTGCTGCATGCACTCAGGCTTACTGTGAAGATGGGCGTTACGTAAAGTGGTGTTGACCCCGTTTTTAAACCTTGTATTTCCCCCTTTCCCCTCCTAATTCTGCTCACTCATCACCCCTCACTTGCACTGCAGTGCACAATGTTTGATGCAAATCGAAGTCCATTAATTTTCACTGCAAACCTGCGGTTTATTTTATTCAATTCTTTTTAATACCAGGAAAAGAACAGAGAATATTAACAGAAAAAACTATGAAATGCCGCTGCACTCATTACAGAAAACCACATTCACTGAGGAATACAGACATACTTACAAAATCCAAGCATGGACATTACAGCAAACGCTACTTCTAGGTTGTGTGTACCCTTTCATACATAGTCCCCTTTATTTTTTTATGTGTAGGCTGAAAGTTTAATAGCTCTGCAGATGTCATCCCTGGAGAGAAACAAAACTTGTGTGTTTTAGCCCTGATTGCCACTCTGTGAGGCTTATAATGATTCATAAAACTGCAAACCCCTAAAAGAATCTTTTGACAGGTGAAGCAGTCAGTATTTCTGGAAGAAGTTTCTGCTGTCAGTAGAACTCGTATGCTGCTATACTGGATTTTCTAATGTTCTTAGTGGTTTCAGTGTTAATAGGATGTAAAAGTGGCCAGAAATTGATTACAGTTTCAAGCTGAGATAAGGAGCTCATATAACAGACAATGTGGTTTCCTCAGCTGGTACAGTAACGGCATCCCTCTATGTTCTTGTTCTGAACGGCTCATCATCAAATAAGCAAAATGATCAAAAAATTGATGAAAAGGGCTTAGGAGTTACTACTGTCATTGGACAGTACACATTTAGTCTATAGTCACATTTAGATTAAAAAGGGCAAGTAAATGTGACACACAAAACCGTGTATAGGATAGAATTTTGCTCAAACACAAGATAGAGTGAAAATGAATTTGTTTTTTGAAAAAATGGATGAGTTCAAGCAGCCAATGTCAGTGTGAGTGTGTTCATTCAGACATCAGATTTTCATCTCACCAGTACAAACAGCTCCTTGTTTAGTCTGCCACAAGATCGTTGTTGGTGTAAACTCACAAAGAGAACAGCTGGATAGTGTAGCAAGAATGATTTTACTGTTACAGTGTGATCAGTTTCACAAGATCCACAATCAATCAGAAACATACTTTTGCCTCTTACGAAGAGATAACAGAAGACTGATTCCATCTGAAATCACCAAAGGTTTACAGATGTAAGTAGATGGGAAGTTGACCTAAAGATGCTCTTGAAAATAAAATACAAATGAATACTACTGCATTGGAGTTACCCAAACACCTGAATGCAAGTTTAAGATGGCCTCAATTCCCCATCACTACATTCTCTTAAGCTGCAATGCTGCTGGAGAACAAAACCCATCATCAGCTTTTTATTAATACATGAGGAAGAAACCCCAGGGTTGGAAAAGATGTTGTAGAGCACCAAATCCCCAGGAACAGGCAGTGGATTCCTCTAGAAATGCTTGCTGATACAGTTAGTGCTGCTGTCTTTGTCTTGTGTTTTCACAATCTTTCACACACAACTAAATATAAAATGGAAATCAACAATTAGATTGGAAAATGTTGCCGTAATTTGGCAGTGTGATGGAGTAAGTGAGCCAAGAAAATTGGTCATTTGAAGCAGGCTGCATAAGAGGACAGGACAGCAGAAGTCTCGGAGGATTCATCTGTTACAAGCCTTTAATGAAATACACAACCACAGGAGATTCCAGCCTCCCACTGATAAAAAAGAAGAATAGTTTTATTGTGACTCAAGATTAGCAACACAGCAGCTTCAGGGGAAAGCACAGAAATCCACCACAGCTTACACTGCTTGAGGAAGTTGTAACAGTCAGTACAGAAAAACGATGAAGATACTTTAAAATAGAACGCTGATGTTCTTCCAATCCATAAAATCCATAACAAGTTCTCACGTCAAGAGAACTAGGGTACTGCAAGTTTTATTTTTGTTATTTGTCATTGTATGTTGGTTTTAAAAAGCAGCATCTTTATTATCAAGTCCAATCTGCTGCCAGATGCAGACCTATAATATTAATTTAGCAAAGGTTGTTTTGGTTTTTTTGCTGCAGGAAAATGTGTCTTAAGTATGAAGAGGTTTTAAGCCACCAAAATTTTGATTCATGATGGGAAAGTCTTCACAAAGCACTTTCTAGAACCTTTCTTTATTATCTGCACAACAACACTGGAACACAAATGTCACACAGTCTGATTTATGCTAGGGCCACTTGATTTCATTTGATATGTGAAACTGTTTTGGGGGAGTCATGTTCATATTTCCATTCCATCTGCTGTGGAATTCTGTCATCCCTGAAATATGTGACAAGTAGATTTAAGGTCCTTTTGTTATTAAAGACCACTTGAAAGCCCAGGGTTATATTTGACAAATACTTGGGCCTGTTTGAACAGGAACAAGGGAAAACTGTCCTAACCCCCCGCCTGCTCTTCTTTAAATCCCTGAGGACAAAAAATGTCAAGCAGCTTGTGTCATTTGTTGAAACACAAAAAATTCTTGTCCCAGAGCCAAAATATGAGTTAGGGACTTCTGCACCTACTGACAGTGACACACCTGGTCACATATTCCTACTCATGAGCTCCATGTAGATAAAATTGTAATTCTGTCATAAACTAGACAAATCAGAAGGCAGCAAATGAACAAGTTGAACGACACATCAAATCTTTTGTCACTTTCTGTGTCTGATTCAAACATCAAACAGACACAATCTCATTTGACTGTATGTTGCTCTGTCTCTTGCAAACACAATCCTGTCATTTAACCCAACTACACTGGTGAAAGGCAAGAATGCACTGAGCTGACTACTTACAAGCTCCAACACAAAACCCTGTAATCTGAACACTCCAGCCTCTAGAGATAATAACACAGGTAGCTGCATCGAGGAGGTTTGCCACTGAAAGACTGCACTCAAGACAGCTCACATATCTCTGCTGATATAGAGTCATATGCTTCTTTGGGAAGGGAAGCACCAAACAGCAACCCGCTTTTCTCAAGACTCATTTTCTGCTGCAGTGTGCCAACTGTGTTTAAAATTCTATTAGGCCAGAGGTAAATTTAGCATACAACCATTTTGGTTCCTCTTTCAAACAACCGGTGAAAGCATCACGCATTTTCTTTAGGGTGTTGAAGAAAGTACTTCCTTCAGTTTTCATATAATAGCTCTGCTGAAAACTATATATCAATATCATACTGCCAAACAGTATTTCAGCTTTTTCGATCTGTAGCCTTGGAGACCCTCGAAAGCAGATAGCTGAAAAAAGACAGCCTTCAGTGATGGTGAAAGCCGCAAACTTGTCTAGGAATCACTTTGTGCCAAAAATGTACATTTATCTCATCCTACCAGGATTAAACCAAATGCATCTGTAGAAAATACAACTGAAAAAGTAATATTAGTTAATCTTTTAATTTTTTGGCAGCAACTCTGGCTGTAAAATGAAAAAACATTATGCAAAAAAAAAAAAAAACTACTGAAAGACATTTACCCAAAAAACATAAACAGACAAGCAGAAACACAGTCATTTTCTTCTCAGCATCATGTTCTAATGAAGGGCGCAAATGCTGCAGTTGTGTGTAACCTGTCCGACCCTGTCATGAGTGACTCAGGTGGTCTTCTGTTCAAGGACTGGAGAGCAGCCTTCAGACAGTTACCAGCACATATCAAGCACAAGCAATATAATTGCTGACAGAAAGCTGGTGCGAAATGTGGCACCACAGCAGCAAATGCAAGTATAGAAAAATACTGAGGGTAGATCATCAGTTTAACTGTCAATATTGAGTCAAAAGGGTAAGCAGGACAGCTTTAAAGTGAGTATATATCATTTATATTATTTAAAACTGACAAGGTAAGTTATTTGAGCTTCTCTGAGATGACATCAAAACCCCTTTTTGTATCCTGAGATACTGCGGTGTTTGTCCAACTAGACAATTGCAAAAAATGTATATCATTTTTAAAGTTATGTTATTTGCAACAATCTGCAGGCAGTGATTTTAGATCCTGTTGCTGAGCAGCAGCTGGTGTTGTTTAGCCTTGTGACACCTTTGTTCCTGCCAGTGTTTTCTCTAGGGCACCACTGTGTGCAGAGGTCACTGCTTCTGCTGGTGTTTAAGCTCTATAGGGTTTGAGCACAGCAGATGCCGCAGGTTTTGTTCAGACAAAATTTTTTCGTACACTATATAGGTTAAAGAATGCTTTATAAGCTTTATGGCCAATGGTAAAAAAATAAATCTAATGAGATTTGTTGAAAAGACAATATATTTGTCCTTTTAAGTATGAAATCTTGTTCATTTGCACTAGCTGAAAGCTGCACTGAGACAAGACAAAGACATAGAAGAAACCCAGCTGATTTAAAAAAACTTACTTTTAAATCAATACAATTAGTTTCAGATTAATACAATCAAGGTCATTTTTTGTCTTTTCCACACTGGCTCAAGATACAAAGTTTAGCTATGTCATTTTATGTGCAAGTACTTTCATCTCTATCGTCAATGCCTGCAATTTGCTTGTCCAAAAGGTTACAGCCAAGGTGCTATCAGACCACATCCTGTTTATGGCTCTTTAGCTCCTCATTGACAGCCTTTGAAGTCCTTAAACAGCTATTAATTGGAGGTTTACATGAGCCACAGACCACTGTTGAGGCAATGGGGGTGGATACAGGTTGTGGTTGTTGGGATTCCTCTGACTACACTTCGATCGGAAAAGGGATCAGTGTTTTTTAATCTGGTAAAGGGAGTGGGGGATTTCTTGTAAAAAACTATTAGTCTGTACATGTTTTTGTTTGTATAAGACTACTCCATCAGAGGAGAGGGCTCTACCATGCTTCCTCAGATTAAAGGACAACTGACGACACTTTATGAAACTTGAAGGCTTAGCCTCAAATCCACCCACATTAATGTGTCAGATGGATAATGTAAGGTCCCCTTATTGCCTTTGATGACTAGGATTTGCCAGAACAAAGTAATTCTGTTAAGTAACTTAATTCATCAAACGTCTTAAGTGACTAAACCTCCAATTTCTTCTGTCATCTTCCTTAAATTTCTTTTCTCGGAGCACTGGTGATCTTCTTTTCTTTTGTCCTTGTCTTTGTCAGATTTAGATCAGTAAAACTAACATTAAACATATGTACATCTAAGACCTGCACTAATTACTTAGTTTATATGCAAGGAAAGGTGCAAAAGTAAATCCTTTGAAAGTCCTTCAAGCTTTACTTCCAATATTGTGAAACTTGATCATTGTGAGATAGTGACAGCAGCATTACTCAAAGATTCAAGATCAATACTTAACAGTCTGTGATAGAGGCATTCATCTGGGAAGTGCACAGAAATGTTCCATGTAATGAAAAAGGCTGCACTGGCTGTAACAAAGTATCACAACCACAATCACCAGAGACTTTCATGAGTTGACCTTCTCGTAGCCCGTTACTGTCACTGTCAGTGAAAAGGTCTCCCGTGGCTACACAGAGCATCAACACTAGCCTGCCTTCACATGCTTCAAATTCCAGTCTTTTACAATTTGCTCCTCTACAGTCCTATTCCAAAACACACCACTTTCCCCCTCACACCAGGACCACATGTGCTTGACAGTTTTATGATTATAGATTTGTGATCGACGGTATCAATACTAAGACTCACTGGTTACCAAAACATAGGATTCCTGCTGCAATGGCATGTTGGTGCATTCACCAGGGAACATTATCTACTGAGCACTGGTGCAGGATGATGTATATGAGAAACAGCTGTAAGCTGAAAGAGGATATTGATAAAAGAACAACAGAGGGATATACAATATAAACTTTGTACCACATGCTTTATTATAAGTTCCCTGTATTTCCTAGCTTTTTCATTCTTTCTTCAGCTTAATAGCAAAGTAGGGTCAATATTCAGCTTGTGGGAGTAGATGAAACTTATGTGCAAGTAAACTATATGCAACTATAAGGACACACACCCCTGAAAAATTGGCACTGCAACCATGTAAAAAAAAAAAAAGAAAAGCGGGGTGGGGGTGGGGGGGTTAATCTAAGCTTTGGGAACTTTTGTGTCAGTAAGAGATGAAAACTGGTGCTTTGGTTTTGTAAATCATGAGGACTGAACCATTCAACCTTGGTAAGCACAAGGGCCTCGCTGACCTATGAATCTTTGCAAGAGGCTCAAATTCAAATTTAATCGATAAGTAAGCCAGCAATAGCACAAAACAGCAATTAATTGATGTAAATGTTGTCAAACCAGAAGCCAGTCCACTGCTGAGTTAGCCATTCACCTACAAATGTCAGTATGGCAGCTGACTTGTCTTCCCCTGAATGTCCCTTTGCTGGCAGCAGAATGAACACAATGCCAAGGACATAGAGCAGCAATCCTGCACTGAAACTGTGTTTTCTAAATTTGACTCACTCAGGGTTCTTCTTCCACAGTGGCAATCCTTTGCTTTCAGGTCAGTGAGTGGGAATACCAGGCATGGCGTCGGTTTGACATTGTTCCTTTGGTGAAGCATCACAAGTGCAGGCACACAATCCAAACTTCTCTCAAAATCACATCTGGGTTGATTTCTAATCTTTTGATTCCAATATTAAGAGGAAACATTTAAGGGTAGTATCTCAAACAGACACTGATGAAGGGATATTAAGTAATCCTAGTACAGTAGATACTGAAACAGCATCTGTGTGTTCCTAAAATCATCTTGAATGTGAGATAGGTTTCCAGACAACACTCTCTATAAACAAGCGTCCTCTTTGGGCTTCATCAGTCTCATGTCCAATGTTTACAAGCATTAAATCATATCTCTGACCAGAGCCTGTGGAACAGTCATCCATGAGCACCACCTCAACCATAACACCGCTGGAGCTTCCAGATCCCAACTGTGTTGCATTGTGCAGTGAAGCAGAGCCAAGGTGGATCCTGACACACATGAATACACAAAGCTGGGCAGAAAATGTGTCCACTTCCTCCAAGAACTCCTGATCACAGTTTCCTGTGCAGGCCTCTTTTATTACCTTTGGTAAAAAGGTCCCTTAGAAGGTCACATTTCAGCTGGAATCCAGTATCTTCATGAATTTACATTTATTAAACAGG
>JAPZDX010000023.1:22771610-22785860 GCA_029783625.1 Naso annulatus | reverse complement strand
CAGCAGTATGCAACACATACCAGAAGTATCACATGGTTTATATAGTATGCATCTGCCAATATTTCTCCACATTTTCTGGAAAAGGAAGGAAATACATCAAAAATTTGAGCTGAAGACTGCATTCACACCTTAAATTAGGGTTTGGACAACATATTCTCTTGCTTTAATTTCTTGCCAAATTGAATATCTATCTAACGTTGCATGACGTATTCAGACATTCAGAGCAACTTATAGCAGTAAATAAACACATTTGGTGACTAATGACAACAATCATGTTTGACTGGTAAAAAAGAAAACAACACGCTGTTGAAGCACATGTTTGGACTGGGGGAATGTGTGTCCAAATGGAAACCAACTTGCATGCACTTAAAGCTTAACTCTGACATGACTGACTAACCTAAAACATGGATATGTGCATTTAGTCCGTAAACTAAAGCAAGAGCATGAGTTGTTTTAGTTTCACTGGCTTTCACACTGGGAAAACCAAAATGGTCCAGGTTTAAAGCTGCAATATCCTGGTTGGTAGAGACAATTCCTCTTGTTTATCAGTCTTGTTTCTTAAGCTCTTTGCCATGTTAAAATAAGTGTGGCAGCAGGCTACACAACATATGCTACAGGTCAAAATTTCTGAAAGTAAAAGCCACAGCAAAATGCAGTAAACTGCAGAATGTGTGACTGAGAAAACCTTTATATGTGGTGTATGTGCTGTTCTGCTGAATTAGGCTATAAAGTCAAACTTTTCCAATAAGCTAAGTATTTGAAAGACCACCTGATCTCCAATGAACTCTGCTGGCTTGTAAATCTACAATATAACCTTTGTTCTGCTGAACACTGTGCCATTTAATTAAGTAAAGCTTCTGACACAAGACCATGCAAACCAATCTGTGATAACAATTATTTTCCTCTCAGGAGAGGAAAATAGGTTGGAGACCCATCTCCTATTGCACGTGATTTTCAAATGTTTAAGAAAAAAAAAAAAAAGAACTCAGAGTTTGTGTGTTTGTAAAAGGTTGCTTTCCTTCAGTAATAACAGGAGCACTGTCAAGATTTATGAGCCTGAAAGCCAAAGCCTAACCTCCTGTCCTGCTAAGCCTTGAGTGGTCAATACATTTCCATAACTATGACACCAGATGACCATTTCTCGCCCCTCTCCCCACCGCAGGAGTCACAACGGGCTTTCAAACACAAAGCCGGGATTTTAAATGAACTCACACATCATAAAGTCTTCCAGCACCCCCTCCAAGATGCGCTCTGGGAATTCTCCTTGACTTTGACCATCTCGCACATTTGCAATTCATCATCTCTCTGTCTCAGCATCACAAAAACGCCTCCAATCCCCCTGCTTTGTCATTACAACGACACAGACACAGGCTGTATTGTTTGTGTCTGGCAGTGAATGGAGAGCAATACAATGGCCTGCTGCCTGCAGTTGTAGGTAAAGTTGTGCCCTACACAGGAGTGCTACAGGTACAAACATGAGGTGGAAACCCCACCCTAAACACAAGCTGTAAAGACCCCAGGATACGGTTACAACACGCACACACACACACAAAAGCGGAAAATTAAAGCGTGACAGTGTGGAAATTCAAACACTACTGGAAACTATTAAGTCTGCATTCTGATAAGATAAATCCTGAGAATACAAACCCTCAAGGCGCAACATGATTCACAAGAGCTTTGGCTGCATCTGACAAATTTAACTAGACTGTGAAATACACTCAAACCTATGCTTACAGGCCACACATAGACTCCAAGTGTGTTATTGGTGGTGGTATTTGGCACCTCTTCAGGAGAGTGGGAAGTCTGAGGCAGAACGGCCATTTGTCTTTTCTAACTGCTAACACAGCCAAACACAGTGTTGCAGAGAGGCAAAAACACACAGCAGCAAATACAATGACTTACCTCACAGTGTACAACCAGGAAACGTCACTTCTGCGTTTTACTCCCCACAGTAGCCAAGAGAAATCACACACATTACTAGGCAGTAAATTTCAAGCCCTACATGAGGGGATTATTGATACTTCTCTTGCAAGTCCAAACAGTCTGACTCCTATATGCAAGGATGAGTTGAAGAACTGAGGGAAGGAGGGGGAGTGACTGTTTGTAACATCCCCCCACCAACCATCAACCCCCCTGCAGACTCTTTCACACTCTTCACTCCCTTCCTTCTTGCTCCCTCCTTCGTTCTATAATTCCATCCCCCTAAACTACAAACCTACTGCCAGCAGGAATGTGTTCCCTCCCTTGTCTCCACTGTAATTGCCCCTCCACTCCCCTATGAGAAGCAATAATTTTACACTAAATGATGCAGCCTTTCATTGTGCAAAAAGATCATGTGTCAGTTTCAGGCCTGCATTTCTTAGTCTGGATCAGTAGCATCTTAAATGTAAATTTCACTTCATTTTTGGTTTAGAAAGAAAATAATCTTGATTTCATCTTTATTCTTTAAGGTTAAAAAGCAGGATTTATCATAATAGGATTGTGTGAAATTAAACTAATGTTCTCTCTAACCCTCCGAGGCAACAAAGGCTGAAGGTCGCAGTATTAATGTGTTGTGGTGCGTAATTTGGAGCATTCAGCAGACAGCCCAAAATGGACCTATGAATGAGAGAGAGGCTGGACTTGTTGTTGTCATAGCACCAGTGATGTCGTGTGGCTATCACGTCAGCAGTGACAGCGACGCCGGATTCATTTTGAGATGATGGAAGCGGCAGAGGGAACAGGGGAGAGAGGAAGGGGAGGACGGAGGACTGAGGGCACTGTTCAGCTGCAGCCTGCATCATGAGCTCCAGGAGCAGCTTTGCATGCATGCTGAAAGTAAAACATGCCCAGAGATAGTCAAAGGTGTAGACACCCTAACAACCACACAGAGACTCAGAGCACTGAGCTTTCTCTTTCTGAAAGGAGTCCAGCAATTGCAAGGGGTGAATAGTCATGTCTAGACCTTGCGATGACTATGACCAAAATGAAAAGCACACAGAACTGTGGTCAGACTGGTTCGTCTTAATTCCATCTTCATGTCCTGCCAAGGTTGTGACCCTGATATTAACTCAAACCACTGGGGTCTCATAGCAAAGACAGGAATGTCTGGTCTGCAGAGGCAACCAGACATAATAACCTGAGTTCTTATCAACTCTGAGCTTGATTTTGCATGATATCAGAGGAAAGCAGATTTTTCTTTGAGGTTTTGTGCCAAAATTGCTACAAATTCCACACACAAAAAATGTATGTATGCCAGTTTTTTCTTTTCAGTTACTGAAACAATTTGTTTGGGTGTGATCCAGTGAAAACAAAAGACTTGGAAGAACATGACAGTTAGAAAACACGATGTCAAGAGATTATTGTTTAGACTGAAGATCTAATTAAAAGAATATATAAAAACATTATTAATGTAGTTCTTGGATAGTTTTTTGATAGCAATAACAACCAAATATTAACCTGACACGATTACTGGCATTTTTTTTTGAAAAGCTAAATCTATGTTACATAGTGTTTATGTTAAAAAAAAAGAGAGAGAGAGACCTTGTTTGCCCGTCCCCTTGACCAAAGTACACTGTATCAGACTGCAGCGCAATAAATGCATCTATCAGTGAAATGTGGGCTAATGCTGAATCCACATCTGCTCTCACCACAGGCATTTCAGAAATGTAGATTGCTTGCATGGAGCTAAGCTAAACAAAATACTCAGCTTCCTCATCACCAGGACAAGACTATTATACCCAGCGCAATCCACACTCAATTTAGGAGCTGATTGAATTGGACATTCAATGCATTGACAGGCTTTCAATGCCGCCGCAGCAATTTAGAAGGTGAGACTCTGTTACAGATCCACAGCAACACTTCAGACTGCTGATGCTGTCCAGGTGTCACAACCAACTGCAATCAGTGCCAATCACCTTCAGCCTTAGTGAAGGGGGGAAAAAAAAAACAGCTGAAAGCAATGGAATTACAGAGAACCATTGGGCACAATATATAATAGGTAAAAAAAAATCTAGGTTATCTGAAATGTCTTATGCTGCCAGCAGAAAGAGTTTGTATTGAGTTGCAGAGTTTTACTCTGCAAGATCTTAAAGAAAAATTGTGTTGTTTAGGTGTGTTACACAATCACCTGAAAATGAAATGCTGAAATACGGTATTTGAAACATAATGACACAGCTACAATTTCAGACTTTCTAAAAGAAAAAAATTGCTCAAATCAGCTTAAGTTAGACATGAAGCCTTTGAACAATTCTAGTATTTTAAAGTAATTCCACAGTTTTTTCTGATGGGATTCAATTTTAGGTTTATTTATTTCCCCCTCATTTTTGCATGTGTCCTTACTCACGCCTGTAACACAGATCATGCCGCCACCCTGACTCACAGCAGGGATGCTGTTAGACAAGTGATAAGCTCTGCTTTTTCTTTAACCGAAACAGCCTTCTTTTTAGAAGGAGATTGGTTGCACCAAAATGAGTTCTGAGTGGCACTGCAAAGAATCTAAATATATTTGATGATAAACATTCCATTTTCAAAAATTTTTTCTTTCCCCCCTTTTTTTTGGCTCTACAAAACTAAAACTTGCCACACTTTTCTTACAGCACAAATCTGTGAAATGCATCAACAGAGACTTAACACTTTCTGAAGATGCTGCAGCCTAATACGTTACTCCCAACATGCAAAGTCACATCACAGCTGCCGCGAATAGCTTTGAAATAAAGGTCAGCCAATAACTAACTATATGCTGGATTATTATTATTATTAGAAATTCTGAATAAACCACAGGGCAACATCATCCATCAAGATGTAGCTATGCTGTGAAATCGTCCATTGTATATAATGTATTAGTTAAAAGGACTCACTGAGGAAAACAGTCAGCAAAACTTGTGATCAAGGGCATACAAAGCTAATTTCAATACGGAGGGTCAAGGCAGACGTTTAAAGCTCTGCAGAGCAAAGTAAAATTATACTCCAGTGGTGTGACTTTAATGAACCTTCACATAATGCCTGGAATTAAAAAAACTGCAAATATGACAATGCTATGAAACAAGTCCAGTGTGATTACCTGCTGTCCATCAACAACTTTAAACTACAAAGCCAAAATGCTTCCTTGTCTCACACCAGTTAATGTCTTAATTAACATACAAGGGATAATGTAGATTCGACAGCATCTGTTTGTTGATTCTAACTTTGTTCTCTCAAAGCTACTGGTGAATAAATCCACACAGTGCACACGTCACACTGAAGCTGATTTTACTGTTAAACAAGGGGTTGGCTGAATGCAGCATTCAGTTCAGCATAAAGCATTTTTGTGAATTTACACCACTGGAAAGAGCATCTATCTACAAAAAGGTTCAAATATTTATTTTCTTGAACTTCTCCTTGATCACAACAACACACCTCCCCCCAACGTCCCTCTGAGGAAACAGTCGATCCATTGTACTGAGGAAGAACACCATGTACAGCTGATATCTAAAGAGAAAAATGCAACTGTTACGCAAGACATGAAAGCAGTAACCTCAGTCCGAGTAGAGATCATTAGCAGAGGATCCAGTGGTCTCCAGCAGTGAGTTGCCTCTCAAGAGTCGACATCAAAGACACCGGTATAGTGGGGGAAATAATTTAGAATTCAGAGAAAAGGCTGGAATTGATTGTCAGTACAGAACCTATACAGAATAGGTAGCTCTCCGGTACTAGGTATTAATGATGCTTGGAGCATATTAAAGTGCGGCATTCTGGACTTAACAAGCTGCTGGCAAGGGTCAACTATATACTGAGCTACCTACACAGAAGACCATGCCATAATTTTGCCAAGAAGAATTTATAGACTGCATGATGGTTCAGTAAACACTGATTTACCGACCCAAAGATGTCTAGATGACCCTGAAAAAAAATGGAATAAATCTAAGTAAATGGATAATCAATATAAATACAATACCTTTTTTTCTTATAGAGGAATCAATTGATTTTTTTTCTGTTACCAGTTCAATCTCAAGAAAATAGTAGAATTTCTGAAAACCCCAAGCAATGTCTTTATGTGCAATCGTACTGTCAGACCTGCATGCAAAAATGATGCTCAAAGGCAACAAATCCTCACATTTGAGAGGCTAAAACCTGCAAATATTTTTCCTGAATCCTGAATAAATCTTAACTTTTCTACTAAATTTAACCCAGTTTTAAGACATCTTTTGACCTAAATATCACCACATTAATACTTCATGAGTGGTTCAAATGCACACCCAGAATAACCAAATATCATCATGTGCCAATTCACAACGCATTGCACGCTTGAGTCAACCTCAAGCAAACAAAAAGGGCTCTGAGAAGTTCTTGTTTTTTGATTGATGGCACGGTAAAGTTAGCCCAACTCCAACCTCCCAAAAGTGACTCATTGCCTCAGCAGTTTAGTGCACTTAGTATCTATTATTCATCCCAAACCACAAGGCTCTACCAGCCATTTGAAGCTGATGATCATCACCATGTGCATTTCTGACAGGGGGTCATATGTTCCTGCACAAAGCTCAGAAAAAGGAGGAACGGAGCTTTGATGAGGCCTTTTAATGCTCATCTGTCATGTCTTTCCAAACCCCATGACCACTGAGGAGAGAAAGTACCAGAGAGCTACTAAATACCATCCTCAGATTTGCATGTACACACGCTGGCCTCTCAATTTGGAATAGTAGTCCACTGTAACTGGAACAGAATCTTTTCAGAAATCACTTTTCTGAGGCTACCACAACCTCAAAGAAGGCTTTGAAGCTCAAGTCAATACTCAGCGGCACAGGAGAGTCGACTTAATTTGTGGGGAGCACTTGTTTGCTTGTTTCTAAGGTGCAAGCCACAGCATACAGCTGATTCATTTTAACTTTGAGAATATTCATTTATGTCGGAAATAATTCACGAGAAGACGACCGTGTTGGTTATGCTTTCAAGCTACTGCAGAAACAGTGGTTATCTGCTAAAAGCTTTAGCTTAAAGTGCAAAAGACCCTCTACTTTTTAAGGTTAGGTCTTTTTAAGGTTAGTGGAAACCAAACCTTTACTTACAATATATGTAGTGCATCATATACGCTCTTAAAAATCACTGCTAGAGGGGTTGTCCTCTGCAAACCATCTGGGATCTAATCTTGGCAAGCCATCTAGATGCTTTTGCAAATTATGCTGACTGTCAGCACTTCATGGATTCACCATATATGAGCTCACTTTGTCAGAAGCTGGATTAAGTAACAACATCCAGTCTTGTGCAATTTGTAATAAATGAAAAAATATGCAAGCTTTTCTTTTAAATGCATGTGAAATACTGTTGAGGGTTCAGATATTGAGTAAATCATCTGCTTTGCAGCACATGTTCCAGGACAAAACAGTGCTACACTCAGATGTGTTCAGTGTGGCTGATTGTCAAGAACAATGGGATTCCTCTTTTCAACCTTCCAAAAATGGTGGAAGACGGACTGTTACAACAGCACATCAATAGTGCTCTCTAATGGAGACGGATGTCCTGTCGGGAGGAACAAGGGAAGGCCAAGCTTGTCTGAAACTCAATACAACATGGATGTAAACAGCAGCAGAAAGGACAGTATAGTTGTCCTTCATTCATCAATGTGATTTGAAAAGGAATAAAGCAGAATAATCTGGAAAAACAACCTACCTAATCTAATCTACAGTGATTTAATGCCATGAAAAATTATCAAACAAAATCACTTCTTGCAAACAGTATGACTGCAACATGAGGTCTGGTTTGTTCAAGTATAAGTAATCTGTTGTTCTGTGCAGAAAGAGAGCAGATAATTCTCACAAGACAAATTTGGCAATCAGCCTGTGCAGACTGCAGTCAACATGAGAGTCTGGACAAAGACGACCACTCACAGCTGCAACATCAACACAGTTACACAATGTGGCTGCTCCCTTGCATGATTTGTGTGGGAGAAGGCCTCTTTTGGCATTAAAAGTGTTTAACAGAGTGTGATTCAATTTGTCAATTAATTTGTTTTTTAACAGTAAGACAAGAGGATAGTGAACTCTTTGTCCTGTGAAGTACAACCTTTAAATAATTTGGGACTGCAAATACCTATTGTTTACCTTTTTTTAATTTCAACTACTTTCCAATTATTGTAATTTCTTTGATTGATTCACCATGATTTTGTTTAAATGACATAAATATTGTGAAAATACACATTAAAATGTCCTGCAGCCCAAAAGACACCCTTTGATTGCTAGCTTTGTCTGACACCAGTTCACCAGTTTTCACTGATACAAAACAGAGGAGGAGCAAATCCTTATATTTGAGAAGCTGGAAACAGCAGATCATCACACTCCAAACCTTGTTCTGCACCAACATGAATTTTTTCTAAAACGGTTTTCCCTTGTTTCCAAGAAACTCATCCACACTAGCATTTTTACGAATGAAAACCAAAAATACAAGTGAGGCTCTGTCATGAGGATGCCAAACCAACAGGCGGTGATATAGCCTAACCCTAAAGGCATTCTGGCCAGTCAGAAGCCTGAAATAAAAGCTAAACCACTAGGCTATCTGCAACTACGGGCTGGAAAAGTTGGCTGCAGGGTCTGTGTTGTGGGATTATGCAGTGACCTATGTAGCTCATTCTGACAAGTCTATTCCTCAGCGCAGTAAAAAGTGACAGTACTTTTATGTGCAAACGTGAAAAACCTTGTAGCAGGATTCGCACCAGAACTATATTGCTTTGCCTCGTGTAAACAAAGGAGAAAACAGCAAAGGCTCAAACATCAGCAATGTCTGTGCACAATTTGTAGTCACAAACCAAAAAAACTAATTTTTACCCTTCTACACATCAACACCGCAAACAGTTCTGAATATCTGGCCATCCTGGTTGGATATTCATTTTCATTGCCCGAAAACTGTGTCTGTTAGTGGATGAAGGGCCAAACACATAGAAAAACCTGTGTTGTGAATAATACCAGTGGACAAGTCACTAATCAAGACTTGATTTAAGGATTTTATCTATAATAAGAAATGGTGTGGATTATTTTCTCTGTCAATTGCCTAATTCACTGATCAACTATTTGTATTTCTATAACTGGGGTAAAAAAAAAAAAAAAACTGAAGCAGGGAATCCCCTTTCAGTGAGTAGGGTTTCCATTCAAAAAATACAAAAACATTCACAAACACCACCGGAGCCCAGAGTTTATTTAAATATTTATTTAAGTTTGTCAGCAGTGCGCATTCATGTACACTGTGGTAAGTATAGATGTGGTCATTCCATTATTAGAACCTGACAACCTGAGTAATGACTATTGAGATGACATTTTCCAGCCACATTCACAAATAGCCTACATGTGCCACTGAGGTTTTTAGCTCAGCTCAATGCTTTCATTGTGACACCAACAATCAGTCACTCAGCTGAATGACATACAAAAAAATCCTGGTGGGGAAATTTTTTTAAAGTAGCAGTAGATAACTTCTCCACACAAGCTAGCAAGCTAATGTTGGCTGTAGCATGAGACTTGTTGGGAAGCAACTACCCTGCAGCCTGCTTGTGCTTTACTTTGTTTGTTGTCGCTCTCTCTTTTAAGTCCAGTTTGAACTGGGACAAAACTGTTGCAGGGAAAGTTGCGGTGAAGTAAACTGGTCCGTCTCAGCTCAAGCTCGAGCCTCCTGACGGTGTGGCTTGCATACACTCTGTTGTTGGCAGAGGTTAGTCACAGCGCAGTGCGCTAGTCAGGTCGTACCGACCTAACCTGTCGCAAAGAAGCACAGCGTAGACCGGCAAATTGGGACAGAGCACAGAGAGCGTCACAAATTTTTCAGTTTTCCGCAAAATACTCGTCCCGATGGCAAAATAAATATCATGGTTAAAACAGGGCTTATTGGAGACCAATTTAGCAGCAGATGGTGTCATTTTTCAACCACCATCACACAATAATGACAAAGTTAAGCCAAAAAAGTTGTCTGGTTTCACTTCAAGTTGTGTGATTGTGGTCTAACTTTCGTATTTTATATTTCTACAACACACCTCCTCTTATCATTGGCTGATTTTTTCCAAAATCATGTTTTGTCTATAAGTGAACGCTGACATACCAGTGGTTTAGATTTAAATGCACTGTGTTATTTCTTTCACTAGATGCCTCTCAGTTAAAATAATGAAAACAAAAGATGTAGTTTGATGAGTTTGGGATCACATGATTTGTTTATTGTATTGTTAAACAGTCATGTGAATCTAATTATTATGAAATAATGAAAATCTAATTGACTTACTCAGGCAGAAGTATTTAGAGACAAGGCAATGAACTGAAGTTTTATTCACGGAATATTTAGTAACGTTTGCCGACTTCATTCGTCACTCTCTAACTGGTGTTACCTCAAAAGTTCCTGGCAGGCGACATAATGAACAATGATTTTAAACATGCTGGAAAGATTTGGGATAGCATTAAGTACTTTAAGTCCACTCAACAAACATGTAACAAAGAGACAGTCCTTTTTAGAAATGTCATAGCAGAAATGTTTAACATGGTTCAAACAAATGTAACAGATTTGTTAAAGAAGTCAGACATTAGCTAAAAACACACTGTTGACAGGCCATAAAAGTCTGACTCACAAGAAGTAGGCTGTCGATATAAGCCTTCTATTGTCTGTCTATTTCCTCCTCCCCCACACGTAATCTATTTGTTACTGCTTTCAAAGTTCCCATCGCTACACAGGACAACAACAAAAACAACAGCCACAAAGCTATCTACCTAAACAAATCATGTTTTGATGAAGATTTGGATTGCGCAATAAGGCAGGAATGCTTAGTTCTTTTTAAAGAATGATTTATAAGACAAAAATATGGTTCTTTGCAGGGATTTAGCCATTTTAATGCCACTGCTAACCTCGCTATATGCAAATGTTACACCAAAACAAGCTCACGTCAAGACTATTTCGCAAGGCTACTATCACTGCATCCTGGGCTTTGCATCAACAAAGAAGATTGTTATTGGCTTTAAGAAATCCAAACCAGCCTGTCCATTTTTTAACCTTTATAATAGAATGATAATAAGTTCGGTCAGACCTTCTCTAGTGCTGGCACAGTTCTGAAAATACGCATGTAAATAGGTCTGTCTAGGCAAGACCATGGTTTTAAGAATAAATCTTATGTTTTGCAAAATTTAAAACCAGTGTAAGTAACACAGTAGCATGTATTGAGTTGGTATTAGAATGAATGGTTTGTGTTGGTGTTATCACACTAGGCTCCCTCTGACATTCACTCGGCACCAAGCAAAACACTAGACTGTCTTCAGTATTTACTTTGCACCACTTTGCAGAGGAATGAGGAGTTATGTGCAAGTGGGACTAAAATGAATAATTCACAAAGAGCACTTGTGAGGGTTAAATTATGCGCATTTCAAGAAATCAACTGTATTTGGTAGTGCATTGCTGTACATGCACGAAGAACAAAGTCAAGAATTGTACAAAAAGCCAACACATTACCATATGAATGTGTAGACATGTGAGGCTACAACATGCACTACACTGCCTCAAGCTAGTCTAACATTTGTGATCCCTGAGATGAAGATTAAGAATGTGGACACAAGCAAGAGGGGAGCAAAACTAGTTACAACTCGACCACAAATGACAGAAAGCGGGGGGTAAGGTCTCTGTGCAGGCACGTAACACAGGTGGGCTCAGGTTACAACCCTGAGGGTACATCAACAAAGACTAAAGCCATTCTCCTTTATGCTCAACAGCATGGTTTGGTTTTTTTGTTATCATGGTTCTCCACCACACACAAAGTATTCAGGCTGTTTGAAAAGTGCATAGGTTATAGGTTCTTCAGCGACAGCAAAGAACACCTTCCATGAACTGATCAATGCCTCTGCCAGGACAACTTTTCAGTCATACCACATATGACAAAACAAACTTGAACTGAAATAAATCCAGAGTATGTCAACCCACTATGAAATACAGATGCTAAAATTTTAATACATGTTGATATTTACAGGGTTCAGATACTAGTGAAAACATAATGAAGTTTGAAAAATAAATCTGTGAGTTTGAAGACTTTTTTAAGACGCCATAGCACAGCAGTCTAGGGATGAGCCTTTTAAAGGACAACATAATCCAGAATGTGAAGATGGTGACAGGTCAAGCAATGGATACAACAATCTACGATCGTCTGTTGCTTGGCCAGCTGGAGTCCTATTCCTCTTTCATTCTTTTGTGACCAGACATTAGCCAGGAGCAACCTTAAATCCAAACTGGGCAAATGGCTCCCATGCTGACCCCATTTCCTCTCTTCCTGGGGCATTCCGGCTGGTCGGGCTGGTTTTGCTATAAACCAGTGCTCATCTCAAAAATGTCTTCCTACCTTTAATTTTCATTTAGTCCCTGTGCTTGCTTTTCCAAAACTGTTTCCAATAATTGTGTATAGAATAATATATTTCATCTCATTCTGTGAGGGGTCAGCGAGCCTCTGCAAGTTCTCCCATCATGTCTTTGAACAGTTCACACACATCAATACAGTGCAGATCAGCGAGCGCCGACTGAGCGCCGATTTGCTTCTGAACTGAGCACCATCGGCATTTGAGACTCAATCCTGTGGTTGGAACTCAGCATAACAGACTAGAAACTTTCTGATATGATCTGATTTTCTTTAGGTGTCTTTGATTTTTGCTCTCATGCCCAAAAAGCTACCAAGCAACTACCCTTCCCCCAAATTCTCTCTCCCTAGCATCTTCTTCTTCTTCGTGCTTGCACTCAGTTGATAGCCTGCTGTTTAACGCACAAAAGCTAGATTAGGAAAGCAACATTTTTAGTGGTGGAACAACAACAACTGTTAACAGATTATTGCTGTGTTACACTTCACTGCATGTCAAAATGTCACTTTAACTTTTATCACAGAAAATCGCCTGTTGTAAATTGTTCTATGCTATCACAATCAAGGTATCAACTTCAGGATATTCTCATGTCTAAATCCCCTAAATTGAGGAATTGGCTGTTTGGCTTGTTTGTGTACCAGTCAGGTCATTCTGGACTAGCCCTTAATACAGGATATTGACCGAAGTAAGATTGCACCTTGACGTTATTTGAAGGTGGGAACTGCCAAAGGAAAAATGGTTTTACAGTTTGCAGCACGCATCTCAGGAAATACAATGGCAGTGAATACATGTCTGCCAGATCTTTTAGTCGGCTTTGCACATCAGGCTACAAATGAAAAACAATGAATGAATAAAACATTACAGTATTAAAATCTGATGCAACAACCTGCTAGAGCTCAATCTCAACAGAATACTGTATATATTGATTATCACAGCTACAGAGCATGGCACAGAAGACCTCACTTACAGCAGCAGCAGTCTGGCAGTGACGCTGCAACAAACTTGTCACCATAAGGTCACTGGAGGAAAGCAGCGGCACAAATGAGCTATCGCCTTTCAGTTGAGTCACCTGTGCATAATCATTTTACTACCGCAAGGTGTAAATACAGCAACAGCATCGCTGCATCAGCTGTGCTACAGCAGAGAGAGATGCAACGAGTTCGATTAAATGAATGCTTCATGCAACAATTTACCGCACTGAGGCCACACGCGACTTCTTGTTTCCCAAACAATGTAAATAACATTAGTGACGTTCAAACACCTCCGATGAACTGGTCACAGTGACTGAATTTCTGCATGTTTGGTTACATCAGAATCCTACTGCTGAAGGAAAAAGAGCCGCTGTGCAGAATACACGCAGTACTGCATGTAATCAGCTGCTGGGATGGAAACTGAAATGTGTGCACATGCATGCACATAAACCCCGCTACATGTCCACCGTCAGTCGGGCTACATGGCTGTTCTTAGTCAAAAAAATATTATGTCTGACTGAATGAACTCACACCAGATACACGACACTCCGCGCAAAAAAAAAAAAAAACATGCCCACCGGACCGCACCGGCAGCCAGTGCGGCAGCGTCCGTCACCGCGGATAAACTTGTATGATTGAGTGACGCGGTCATGCAAGAGACGGCGCTAGGACCACGCGGCACGGAAGCATGATCGGAACATCGAGCATATTATCCTAATCAAGATAAGGACGCGTGCTTCCCGGTCACGTCACATACCTGTCGCCGCCACCTTCGGGATCTGGCTGCTTCCGTCCTGACATTGAAATCTTCATGGTTCACGCGCCGGCAATGGCCATCCGTGTCTCTGACTCCTGCCGCCTCTTCAAGGTCTGCCTGTCCACGGACCATGCGTGTTGTTTCCACACCGATGAAAGGGGGCGGAGCCCACCTTCCTTGGAGACGACATGCAAGTGGATCATAAGAATGCCAC
>JAPZDX010000023.1:22713251-22723350 GCA_029783625.1 Naso annulatus | reverse complement strand
TAAGTTCTGATGCAAAAACTTTTGATGCCAAACTTCACTGCATCATGTTCATAACTACTGACTGAATGGAATATTTAGTGACTGAACGCCTGCAAGGCATGGCAAAACGGATTAAAATATAACTTTAATCATGCACGGAGATGTAAAACTGTGCTTGATAATATTTATCTAACTGAAATAAGATATGAGCAAAATATGATGCTAAAACTGAAATATCTGAAAATTCTGAAATCATTAATGCAGAGCTAGACGAGACAACATGGTGCTAGTAAATAATTCAGTTTGACAATCAAACTTGATGAGCGTTTAGAATTTACGTACAGCTGGTGTCATAATTCTAGCTAAGTCTGTCTGTGTAACTGTATTCATAGCATGAAAGATGTATTTTTGCTATGTCTATTGTGTTTGGCTTATGTCTTGCACCTAAAATTGCAGAAACCCAAAACGAAGAACATTGCCTATAAATAATAGACTTCCACCTTTTCAGTAGTCAAAAAAAGAACTAACACCGCAGTGTTCGCTCAAAACAAGCCTGATATGGAAATAATTTTACAATTTCTTCCCCTAAACTTTAAATTTATTAAAAAAGCAGCACTGTCATGGGATTTTTGTTTATCTCATAATTTTAACTTTGCTTCCTGAGGGTTTTGGCTGTGACAGAAGCTGTTACTCTTGTTCATAAAAGAAGAAGGAAACCTGCATCGAAGCCTAATAACAGGATAACATATAAGCTGTTAACTGCCAGTATGTCAACCTTCTTTGTGGGACACTGTGTCTAGTAGCCAGTGTCTAAGTCCACCCTTGTGGGACTGGGGACTCTCCAGAGTGTTATTGCATTTGGATACATGCTCTAAACCTCAAGGCATGAGGGGAAAAAAAATCTCCTGTGCTGCCTCCTTTGGATCTGTTGCTGAAGTGCTCCTATAGTTGGACCAGCTACGCTGGATGAGAGAGGAAGCAGGAGTGGCACAGCTATGCGAAGCCTTTTCCGGTCCATAAATGCCATGTTTATTTTTGAAGTTCTGGCCTGGTGTGCACCGCTTCTCTTTTAAACAAAATGGTGGGTGGTTAAAGTCTGTCATAACGATGACAGGGATGGTCAGGCCTTTATAGCCCTGGGATGTAGAAGCAGGATGCTCATCAGTTCAAAGACATTCTGGCCACGTGTAGCTCAGGCAGAGCCATCATGTCAGCAGAAGGCTAAACTTCTTCGTTTTTTTGCAATGGAAAAGTAGAAATGGTTACTTAAGACTTTGCTGTCCTCTGTGCCATAATGTGCTACAATACTCTGCATTGATTTATGATGGAATAAGCATTTCGGTGTGGAGACCAAGAAAAGCATCATTTAGCTGAATTCACTGACAGAGATTTTTATTATGAGTTGTTTTCTTTAGTTTTCATTTTCATAGATTTCACTTTCTTTCATATAAAAACTTTCTGAAAGATTACACACTTTTCTTTTTTGTTTCAGTGCAACTGTAAATCACATGGCTATATACTATACTTATGTGTTTACTTCCTCTATTCCAATGCCACTAGCATGACTTGGTCTGAACGGAGACGCTGGGTGGTTTCCAAAGAGTTCTTTTCTGCAGCTGAAGCCACTTTGCCATGCCTGTTTTCACCACAGTGCACCGCAGGCCCTTCTGTGAGCTTGCCGTGCTTCCGTTGTGTGCCTCTCAGAGCCTCTCAGGCCCTCCTCACGATAACACTACAGCCAACGCTGTCGAGGGATCAAAGATCACCCCACGCCTTACAAACAGCTAGACACTTGGCCTATCAGAAACATCTGGGAGTGGTTGGTTGCAGCTGCTGGTGCATGCCCACACCCCTGAAACAATCAGGGCTCAGGCCAGATGTGGAGATCATCTCACGTAAGGGACAGATGTTTCTGTTCCTAACAATCACTCACCACAAGGAGAAGTAAGATGCTTTCTGAAGCCCTATTAAATTTAGACTGTTTGTACGGCACCCAGATTGGGTTCAGTGCTTTGGGATATGCCACTGGCTTGTGGGTTGTCACTATTTAGCATGCTGATTGAAAACAGCGCTGCTTACAAAATGCTTTTAGAAAACAGTGAAAAAAAAAAAAGTTGTTTTTTTCCAGATTCGTGAGTGTGCACCAATAAATGTCACCTAATCTGACCCTGCTGACTTGCATAGTTCCAGACCTTTGAATCCTCCCACTGAACTGCGTTCGGATGACGGATGGATTTTGCAGAGATGCTGAAGATGAAAACAGTATAACTGGTTGAAAGTCTGTCTGATATCAGGCAACCTGCAGACAATATAAAGGTGATAATGTGGTAAAAAAAAATTCTTTTGTTTACATAACAAGTAGTTCTCTTGCGGTTCTGAAAATATGCAACCAAACTTTGGTGGGTATTTAAGTAATTACTGTGGCACATTTGATAACAAACATAATGTAAGCAACCCTTAACCTCTTGATGTTACGTTTCAGCTGCTAGTTTGGTGCTGTGACATAAATATTCAAATCATGGATACAAACAAAAGTAGCAGAACTCACAGAAAACATGAATTACCAGTCAAGTCGCAGTTTACAACAATGTTTACCGAAATTCATATGATATACATTATGTATGGATAACTTCAAAAGCATTTAATGAAAACCATCAACTGTATTTCATGGCGAAAAGGAAGTTATTGTGTCATTCACATGTCAAATTCAAGTCAATAATTTCCAGTGAGAAACAAGCTCATTTTGCTTAGAGAGTATTTTTACAGCGGACTGAATAAAGGGCTTCGTCACACGGTGCAGTAACAATCATCTCAGCACAACCAATGAGCTTGCTGGACTGTGCTTCAAAGATGGATGCTGCTGCAAAGAAGTTACAAATTCTGAAACATGGATACTTTCCACACATTTCTTAAGAAAATCTTTATAACCAGCCCAGTTTCAGTGTGGCCACCCAAGATTAGTGTCACCAATTTAGAATCTGACCAAATGTAAAATATTGTCACAATCTCCTCCTCTGTTCCTGAGTTATGGTATTGAATGGTGGCGGAAAAGTGATTTGTGAACATTGTGATGTCACAGTAAAGATGATTTTTTGAATATAAAATTTCATCGCAGGAACTTTTGTGAAATTAACGTATAATGTTTCGAGTCATGGCCGACAATATGTTCTGTGAGTTCACAGCGGCCTTGACATTTGAAATTTGAGCACCAAAATTTTATCAGTTCATTTTTAACTCCAACTGGACGTTTGTGTCGAATTTAAAGTCCCTCAGAGGAACTTTCAATTTATGTTGACTGTAGCGGTGCATGTGGAAAAAAGGGTTAGAAAAGCAGTACTGCTGTGGTAAAGAAACACGCTGCTTATTTGCACAATACCTGTTCAGCCATAAGCACAAAACATTGAAATTATCTAAAGAAAAATGTCCTCCTTCTTCCTACTGAAGATAGCAAAAAAGAGAACAGTGGATCGATTATGCTCGTAAACAACAGATTGTCTCTTCTGGTCTGTGTGCCATAATGTCTTTCAAAGTGTTTCTGCGGACTGAGCGGACCGGGCAAAAGCATCGCAACAGGCAGGATAGTAATCTCCAATCTCCTCGCTGATGGTCTCATTTGCAGGTGTAGGTGAGATATAAAGCATCGGTATTAAAATGTAGACCACTTCATAACCAGTTAAAAGTTCCTCACAGGGACTTTTGGAAATTCCCTCAAGGTTTTCCAGAGATTTCACATTCATGATAATGGAGCAGATGGACTGATAGACAATCTGAAAAGATAACGCCTCCAAGCAGGCTTAAAAACACCCAACTGCAAGTTAAAAACCACGAGTTGGCAAAAATAAACTGTAAATATTGAAAACACTCATTTCCAAGAATGTCCCCTTTCTGTAGGTTACATTGGGATGCATTATGTGTCGGCTTTACCAATTGGTGCTAATTTCTTACAAAGCTATTCAATGTTGGGTAATTCACTCTAAGGAAACTAATCATATTTTATGATGTGATGTTTTTACATTTTATCTGCAAAGTGGAATGGTTCAGCCTTCAAATGAAAATAGTGCATTTTGTCCTTAATAAATGTAGCCTAAACATATGAAGTTGCACTATACATTTTACTATATGTCAGTTAATGATTGAGTTTGGGGGCTGAAATTCAGAACCTTTGGTTGTACAAAAGCAGTATTTGCTGTATAATTTATAAACAAAGGTTTTAGCGTCATTTTCCATGTACTTGACAGTTTTTGATCTGAGCTAATCTGATAATTGTTGGCTCAACTCCTTAACTCTCTACCAAATAAAAGTTATTCTGCTGGTTTGCTTAATAAACTGTGCTGTTTATGGTGCATTATCCAATGAGAGATGAACATAGAACATAAAAATGCAAGTGGCTCTAAGTAAGTGACCTCTTGTGCATAATGCACTAGAATCCACTGTGGAGATATAAAGTTAATGATACACAGATATGAAGACACCTTCCAGTGATTGCACGTTTGACATAAAAATGCACTGTATATAATGTTGATACCAGGCCTGAGATGGTCTGGAGAGAGTCTTCCGCTCCTGTTGGCTCCCTGTGGTGAATAGAAAAACACTTTAGTGGATATTACACCCTGTTATTCTATCCCTCTGCTGTCTCTGCCTGTTCCCTCTCTCTGCACACCATTAAAACAACATCTTTGGCCCAGGCTTACCAAGCATGACATCGGAAGTGAGTTTAGCGGAGTACCCTTACCATGACCCCTTCCTCCCCATTCTCATGAATGAAATGATTCTGTTCTGTACATCAAAGGGAGGTCTTCTGTTTACACTGGCTTTCACTTTCTGTATATCTCTCTCAAGTTTCCCCCTGCAGTGTAAGCATGGTGAGACAGAGCGTCTTATAAGACTTGTGGGCCGTGATAACATCAGTAGCCTTGATATGCTTTTTTTTTTAAAGTCTCTAATCTAGATGTTCCCCTATTGTTGATGTCCCATGTCTGCACTCCTTTTGGTTTCTCTGTCATCAGTCTACCTTCAGTCGCCTGATGGTCTTTCAAGTGGAACTATGTCTTTGCCCCGAAGGCCTTTAAACCTCAAGGAATGGTTACCAGCCAGGAGGTGTCACTGCAGAGTGTGAATCCCATCCTTATTACTTGAAAAGTAGAATGGTGTTGGCCTGCGTGACCATGTAAAGAGGAGAGTTAAGAGGGTTTTCTGATTAATCAGTCAGCAGTTGTAACAGCTTTTCTTTGGTGAGAGCACAATATTTTAATTATTAACCAATCTCTTTTTATTTATTAGAAGTTACAGGAAAAATGTATCATTTCAATCAATCTGTCAACCAATCTGTTTCTATGCCATTGTGGTGTATTGTTTTATTATTTCTATCTACTGTTATTGTTATGACCTCTGTTATGACCTGCTGGGGACTACAGATGAAAATTAGCCCTCTGGCTAACCCTGGCAGATTTACATGGATGCTATGCTGAAATGTTCATTAATATGCACTATCAAATAAATAGATTTTTTTTTTTTAAAGTGCAGAATCACCGCGCCGCATGGTCCCAATACACTTCACAATTTAAAGAGTGCATAAGACAAAACAAAACATACAGCAGAAAAATACAGTAATAGACACAAGAAAAGTAAAGGGGATGTCAGAAGGTAACAGACCCTAATAAGCTCTATGTAAGGAACACGTAGGACAAACACCTGACTAAGATCTGAAGTTCCAGAGTGAACGATTAATACAAAGGTATAAAAAGATGTCTGGAACTTTAACATTTCTCATTTGCTAAGTGTTCTTTTGGATGGATTGGACTGTAACTTCCAATATACAGAGGAGTTGGACTGGAAAGAAACTCTAACCTCTAAACTTCTAGCAGGTAATCAGTTTGGAAATCAGTTTTCTTTTGTTGTTGTTTTTTCAGTCATTAAAATTCTTACAGATGGATAATTAGGACTCTCCAATCTTGCATTTTGTCTGACTGTGGGCATTATGGTGTGTAGCAGAGTGTTTTGATGTGAACAAGTTAAAAATTGAGCTTCAAACTAGATTAGACATTAAATATTAGGGAGTGATTAATTTTGCTTGTCGTGCTTTGAGCTGAATAATAATAACAGAAACAATGATTCTGCACTGGTTACTGGTCTATGAGCTTACTGACAAGCAGAAGCCCCAAGCTGTCTTCCATCTTGCATCCCGAGCTTGTTCTGCCCTTCTTTGATCATACAAGTATTTTATCTCTCATGACAGCCTTACCATTTGTTAATTATTTGGCTACAGGCGTTGGCTCTAGGTTCCTGAACTGATGACTCAGAGAATCAAATGACTCGCTGCACTTCAGGCAGAGGATTTGGGTTCAAAACCTCAGCAGATCATCAAAGAGTACAAACGGGATGTGGTTATTTACTATATCTGAGGTTATAAAATAATTTCTTTCGCCATTAAAATAATTATACCGGTATATTTATCTGTAATTTCCAACATAAAACCTTGCCTGCGTATTTTTAGTTGTGGGCTCTGCAGCCGATTTATAGAGAGCTACTGATTATAGTGTTTGTACAAACCAAAGCACATATGGCTTTGACAGTATCATAGCAGCTTCTCCTCTTGAACATCTGTGCGTGACTAACACTGAAACATGACATACTGATGCAGGATCTTCCAATGGGCCATATCTTAGATTTACATCCCTTCACTTTTATACCCCGTCCCTTTTCTCAAGTGTGCTGAGGATTTCTATGGGTTCACTATTTAGCTTTGTATTTAAACTCCTGACAAGCATTTGTTATGTTTCCCAAGATGGACTTATTTTACACAATATACTGTGTTGCATGCTATAGCTGTTTTCACTTGGGTGATTTAAAGTCATAGATCACATCTGACCAGCTGTCCATGACTTCAGAAAATTAATGTGCATGGTCACAGCTGTGTGTTATTGCCCTTTGATGTTACTATATTCCTGAGATTCTCACAGTATAAATATTAGGTTAGATTCCTAGATTCAGCAGCTGAGTCTGACAAGAGCAAAATATAAGTCTTTATAATTTGAAGGCTTTGCCCCAAGGACAAATCCAGTGGAGACACTGAAGCCCATGGAGAGTCATTTTATGGTATTTATCAGTCAAGAGCATGAAGGAGACAGAGAAAATACCAGCCTGATGTTTTTTCATAGAAATAAATCTTTTTGCTGGGTAAATATTGATATGCTGTGGATGTTAGCTTTTATAATGCCATCACTTTATTATCAAAGGCAATTTTAGCAGTAATTTAGTTAAGCCCCTTTGGTTGCAGACATAATTACAATGTGATATTCCCAAATTAGCTGTAGTACTCTGTATGAAGTCTATTTAAGAAGCATTCTCATCATCTGTTTGAGTGTTTGCTACAAATATGTCTGTACATAGAACAAAAATGTCCCCTAATTGTGCTCATGATTTTTACGTTTGATATAAATAAAAACCTGGGAACAGATGTGCAGTTTACAGTGGATTAAAGTTTATTGAAGATTTATGACTGGCAAAGTATGAGCAGACATACGGTAAGAGTATTGGACCATACAGTAAGATGCTGACCCTACCAGGTTCGAGAGAGTTCAGAAAGCCTTCAGTTCCCCCGGGCTTACAGGATTCAAACAGCCTCCAATGCTTTTCTTTATTACAGGGAGCGGTGAGGGACAGTCTTAATTATTCAAAAAGATGACTTTATGGCACATACAATTCCTTAGACATGTGGCCAGATACACTTGACATCTTATTCCATGTTATTTTGGGGCTTCTGCTCATGGTGAAATGAGTATGACAGTAGCCCTGCACCTGGTAGTGTACCTGTGGATACCAGAACGTTTTTTTTTAACAAACAACAAAAACAACTGGGCTAAATAAACGCTTAATACTAAAAATGGTATAAAAACAATTATATTTCACAACAGAAGTGTTGGAACAACAAAGAAATTATCAGTGTATTTAGTTGAGTTTATTAATCCCTTATACATTTGAAGAGCACCTACAGCAGACATCCACAAATCCCCCAAAACAATAACGAGCAATTACTCAATGAGGCAGCTCTGTTGTCTGATTTGCAGCCTTGCATAATAACATGACCACGGTAGCCAATCTATCCCTGCATGCTGCTGTTAATGACTTCCTAATTTTAAGTATAAAGGAGATTTTAAATTGTTTAAATCCTCCATTTTTTGTATTGAATCATTTAATGTACAACATTCAAAAAGCTGTTTTGTATTTGCATCCGCACAAGAAACCATTTAGCATTTCAGTCTGTTTCTTGTTACGTAAATGTTTTCTCATGACCATGATTGTATGGATCATGTGACCCCTGGACAAATTGTTGGTGAAGCTGGCAGTCATGTCTTACCCCCAAAATACTTAACTGGAATAACAACATTCTTTGCGCACATATCCTCTTTGTGTCTGCGTTCCTACATTCTAACAAAAAAACCTGCTGATAATTTTAACAGAAAAAATATGGGCTTGGGCCATCAGCGTGACAGCGTGATTCAGAGGAACCCTGCGACTTGTTCATGTGGAGCTTAATGAGACTGACACGTTTGGCCACCGTTATGTGTTAGGTCTGCTTCTCCATATGGACCTAATTTAAAGAGGTTAACTATACAAAACATGAACATTCATAATTAATTTTTTTTCCTGTTAACTCAGGCAGGGTCAAAAACTACACGCTACAAATCTTCATTTACATTTCAGTATTTATATGTTAATGTTGATTGACAAGCTCAGAGGAAATTGTGCAGTTAGGTGGCTTTTGCTCTCCCTGCTATAAATACAGTATTGGTGATTAAAGGGTGTGGGTCATTTCTGTTTCCTGTGGAACAAACTGAAAGTTTCACATCTGCCAAAGAAAATTATCACAGCAACTGGCTCACAGCAGAGAAAAACAGTTTTCACGGTTATTTATTATTGTTTCAGTTTATTCTGTCACTCCATCAGTGTGACACTTTGAATGAGCTCCTTTTTGTGTCATGATGGTTTTTATCAGCTAGTGTGGTCAGAACGACTTGGAGGAATTCACCCGGGTCGCTCTGTGCTGACCCTGATGGTGATTGTTCATTTCAATGCCAAGGCTCATTGCTGTGGTATGTTTCAAAACGAAGGACCAAGTCGTTTCAACACTTTCTAAACTTTCTCAAGTGACAGCACTGTGAAGTGTAGAGTAATGGGATTATAGTCTTTTTTTCTCTTTCCTTAAAGAAACGTTTGCTTGAACAATTTTATTGTTTTGGGAATTCCAGGGCATCAGTTTCAATGCTGTGCATTCCTTTCCTGCACAACAGAATGCATTCCTGGAGAATAAAAGTGATCTCCATCAGAATTAGTTAGACTCCCTACAATGTCTGAGGAATTTCGTCCTGCAGGAGAACGACATGTTCGACTGTGTGATTGATAGTGTATTAATTAGAAAGCATTCACAGTGGACAGCCTCAAAGATTTGGTTTTCTGAAGTGGGCGTCATTGTTATGAGGCAGACTGCTGTTAACTAGGCAAGAGCCCGAGGCAGATCTGATCTGTGATGTATTGAGGAGCAAACTCTGCAGGATGAAGAATATTACATATTAATATGGTTGGATGTTCACTGTAAATATGAATACTTAAGTCTGGAGTATTTGAATCAATTTAAATTCACTTTGAATAGCAGAAGCACCATTTTTTTATATATTTATTTTTTTTATTTTTCCCAAATCACATTAGAGCTTCATCTTCCAGCAAGAGAAATCCTTTGGCTGACATGCTGAATTATTCTCATGCTTGGCAGATCTTTTTAGCAGACTGCATTCCTCCAGTTACTAGAAGTGCTTTTTGCTGAATGGCTTTGGAGAAGACGCCGGTTTTATTGATTTTCTTATAAGTTCTATACTTTTGACTTTTCCTGAAACTGCATATGTGGATTGATTCTGATTAACTGTAACAGTTCAGACGATCTTTCGGTCATCAAGCAAGTTTAAGTTTAGAACTAGGACAATACACATGTCATGTCCATCTATGTTGACTATGTAACACTTTTAATGACCATTAAAGTGACTACGAGGAACTTTTAAGTATTTGCAACAGTCTCATGATTCCTCTGATGATTATAAATTTCCTGTAACAGCAAACGAGACCCTCA
>JAPZDX010000023.1:22648968-22663308 GCA_029783625.1 Naso annulatus | reverse complement strand
GCCCGTTTTCGCACATGTCTCCCTCACATTTATTTTATTATATTTATTAACAAGTATTGTTTTCTTTGTAAACCTAAATGGACTCTTCCAACTCAAGTGAAATATACATTAAGGATGAGAATTAGTTCACCTTTTGCATAGTGTTCTTGTAAAACAAGTAATTAAAAAACATAACAAAACCACATGATGATGTCTGAGCCAGCTAAGGTTGTTAAAGACTCAGAGAGGCAAGGAAGTGTCTTTTGACTTTTAAGCTGAGATCATTTTGTAATATATGATAAATATACACACCTATGGGCTAAAATGTGCTTGTGACAGAGAAAAAATTGTCGGATTTTAAGTTTAAAGTGTGTTCTCGTGATTAATTTGATTTCCTATCATCTTTAAAACATTAGTTGAGTTACTGTTATAAGGAATTAATAGAAGATGTGGACTAAAGAGAAAAAAATCCAACAATAAAAGATACATGCCCTGTCTAAATAAGCATGGACATCATTATAAACTAGACTTGTACGGTGTAAATGGATAAAATAACAAAGGCAACACATGGGTCTTTTTGCTTGAGCCACATGTATAGAAGTAAAGATTTGGACAGTGTTAAATCAAAGACGTGTTTTGCAATGATTATGTTATCCTCCTGCTTCCCTTGAAAAAATAATCACATCTGAACAGGGCTTAAGACTACATGCTGTGAATTTTAAAGATCAAAGTGTGTATGAATCCTTTTCTTCTCATTGATGTGGCGAAGTCACAGAAAGATAAACAATTGTCACAGCTAATGTGCCTTACTCGCTGAATACTAAACCTAAATATTGCTGTTCCATGTAAACTCTATCTGTGAATACTGATATAATCCTCTTGAGGCTATCTGATTTACAAGAAACTTAAATAAACACATGTACCTGCTGTATGTCTGACACATCCAACATAGACCATAATCAGATTTATGACCTATTTCTCCATGAACTGGCTCTATCGGAGCTTCAGAGCAGCCCCTGAACGCACCATGTGTCCACACCTCCCTGCCGAGCACAACACTGCAGTTAGTCACTCATTTCACACAAGGAGCGGCGTTTAGAAGCAGAGTTTGCAGAAGCAGGCTTTTCTTTAAGCGCTGGTGTTTCTTTTTCACTCCTGAGCACTGTGTCTGTCGGAGAAACGCTGATTTTTAACGTGAAATAGCATTATTGTGTTTCACCGACCAGTCTGTTTATTTTTGAGAGGAGATGATCCCTGCCTACAGTTTCTATTGGAGGGGTTAGAGACACCTCCCTGAAATGACTTTTTGCAGGTTAGAAGGTTGGATGTCTGATATAACATGTGAAAGATACTGAAGTCACTTTTCAGGGCTGGCTGACCTTTAATACATGCTGTCTGAACATGTACCATAAGTGATCCCACCCCCTCCCAGAATATATATAACCAGTTTCCCTGCTCGGGCATGATAAAATATTCATTGAATTACATCTTTTACAAACCTCATTTCAAGTCATTGGTCAGATTAACTGCTCAATTAGTGATGCAGCTATAGTGGTGTTGTTAGCTGACTCTGCATGGACTGGGACCTTTGAGTACTGAGGGAGTGTTGGTGGTGAACAATGCTAGCACAGGAGCTTCAGACAGTGGGGGGAAGAGGTTCTCATGCCTAGGGCAGGTGGGAATGGGTAACAGAACCAGAGCTGCTGGGTTCTGTAGCTTCTCCAAGATATAGAGACCATTTAAACAAGGTATACAGTACAGAGGCAACTTAAGGCCGCTCCCACTAGGACTCTGACTTAAGGCTGTTTTATACTCGAAGGACAAGTGTCGGCAGGTGTCTTAAGAAACGTGTTGCACGACATAAATGCGTGTATGCTTAAATGAAGTGTCGGACGCTGTCTGTGGCACATGCTGTGGTCTCCACAGTAACCAACCGAGCACTTCTCCTCAGGCCCACAGCCCAAACCAGCAGTAAAATGGCTAGTTTCTCAGAGACATTTGATTTGGCAGAGGAAGAAGAGACTTTATATTTAATTTTACTCCGGAGGAGAAGGAGATGATGGAGGAAAAGACTGTGGTCTGTGCACCTAATAAACTGGAATAAAGAGGAGCGAGGGGAATATGTGTTGGTTAATCAAATATAAAAAATATAAATATTGTTTTGATGACTTCCTTCATCGGATTACACCCTATATCCAACACCAGAACACCCACAGTAATCCCGTTGGAGTTTTGCTACAGATCCTGGCATCATCACAACAGTTAGTGCCAGTCGCTCCTCAAAGCCATTCCTTTTGCGAGCATTTTTTTTTTCCTTGGCAAATAGAGCGTTGTTTCATCTCTGTGGCAACTATGGAACGCTCAGTCCACCCAACCAATCAAAATGTGAGACAAATCAAAACGACATCTGCGACGTTAAAGGTTTTGACAATGCACGACACTGTCGGACGACACATTCTTATGTCTTTTTTATGTCATTTTCGTCTTAAGACACTGTGGACAGACACTTGTCTTTCCAGTATAAAACAGCCTTTAGGGGATGACAGACATGGTAGGTTCAAGCAGGTAGAGGAGTGAAGCTTGAGGAGGTTGGGCATCAGTCAGCACCCACCTCCAAAGAAATGAGTAGGGACTATGGTGGTAGCCTGCCTCCTGGTGAGCCAGGAACCAAACCAGGCAAAAAACAAAAACAAAAAACAAAAAAAAATCCAAATGTTGTTCGACTGAGGTGAGACTGGATGCCACAGTGACTCCCTATTGCCTGTTGCTCCCTAGGTGTTAAGAGACAGGTTCTGCAAGGATAGCTGGTTAACATGCGAACTTCATCTCAGCAACACAATACTTTTTATTTTTATTTTTTTTAAGTAATGTCTAAACGGTTATTTCTTCACATCCTCTTGATAATTTTATTTATTTTAGAAAATTTTGAGCTAAAATTCTCCTTTAAATGGTTCTGGCAAACCAAACCTGATTTGAGACCAGGACATATTTCTTACTCTTTCTCATATTTCTTACTTCTTACTCTCTGTATTTGCCTTGCTGATTCCAGACTAAACAAAATTTTGGGTCTTTCTGTCATGGACCCAAGAGTTCCCGAAAGCCACCATCTGTTCAGTTTTGCTTTTCCTGGAGTTGAAGATCAGCTCTCACCTTATGAATTATTACATCATGTGTATCACACATATTTTGCTGAGTTCAGTGCTACAACGATGACCTCAGCGACACATGCACAGATATAACAGACAATAATAACAATATGCTTTGATATTTGAAGTCAGGGTACGTGCATGATGATGTGATTTAGCTTTACACATAAGCAAATACGGTTCACTTTAAGGTGATACTTTTTGCATCGTCAAGTGGCAGATTATTGAGTTTGGAGAGTTATTGGTTTACTAGATTAATGTGTGCACAGTTTGTCTTGTTTGTCTACCACCCGTCTCTGATACTACATCTGTTGACAGTGGGGTGATAACAGGCCACACACTCACATCCACGCAATCTGCTCCATCAGTCCATTTCCCCACTGCTCTGTATTCATTGCTAATATTCTCATTTAGGCCCAATGGAACGGCCACCTAACATGTTTTCACAGCCGGTGTGTGACATCATCACATTTCAAAAGCACCTCATAAACACAGAGTTCTCGAACTGAGGTTGGGTCTGGGAAAGCTTATAGCCACCCCATCACCCGCCTTGTCGTTGTCTCTGGAGTGACAGTGATCTAAGAGACCATGAATGATGAAAGCAGCTGAAAAAGTATGAAGGTGAGGAGATTTTAATTTTGGGGGGAAGAGTGGGGGAGAGGGTTTAAATACTTCTGCAGATTCAGAATCTGTTCTTTGTTAACTTCAGAATTAATTACTAATCAGATCCTGTACTGCACTCTGGGTACCAGCCTGTACTCTGTGGGGAAGTTAGATTCATTGTGCCATTAAAGATTTTTGGAATGCCTACAAACAATCCTGCCTTCATTTGAAAAAAAAAAAAAAAAAAAATCCTCCTCAAATGGCATTGAAATATCAAACAAAGACAGGCTTACAAAAGAAATCTCAGTCTCCGGTCAGCTAAAAGGTCTTAAGTCAATTCATGATAATAAGACCCAAGACTTCAAATGTGTGAAGCGTGTCTTTTCAACAGTGTTGTACTTTAAACCTTTAACCAAAGGCCACACAGTGTGCAGAACAAAAAGTGAAATATTTCTGGATCTAAAGCTTTGATCTCCAAAGTGAGTGTTTGGCAGAGAAATGGATGTTTCCCCACAAAACTGTTTAATGGGGGCTTAAGGAAAGACAGAAATCATCACCCATGAACAGTTACACAGCTGGTTGGCTTGGTGAATTATTATGTGCACATGGAGCAAAGGGATGCTGATATCATTCCTCATTAATTATTGATCACTGATTGAAGCTTCCCCTCATCGTTGATATTTTTGGGTCATCATTTGCACTTTCCCACTTCAGAGTCAGCGCTAGAAAAAATGCAAAGCAGCTGATATGAGGGTTTTCATCTGTGAGTAGACAGATCGAAGACTGAGGCTCATTTTGATTTTTTCTGAATATTTCATTACTGCACATTTTTTATTATGTTACAGTAAGTGATAAAAATCTGCCCATTTTGTCATGCTGGGCAGAATATAAGTATTATGCCAGTGATGACCATGTCAAATTTTTGTTTGATCACAACACCAAAATGTCTCAAAGGAGAGTAGTAACATTTCTTTTTCGTACTTCTGGTCATCTATTCTAGTTTTGGCAATGCACCTGATAGCCTCAGTCTTGCTAGCTCCCCCTCTGAGCCTTTGCCCTCTGAAATGAGATGTAATCCCTTTGAGGAGTGGTTGATCTGCTTATCGTTTCGCTACACACAGAGCCAGTTTCTCCCCCAAAGAATCTATCATGTGACATCTGAATCTTTAACCCATCAAATGAGCTTAAACCACACTGGTGAAGCAACTTTTGAGAGATCCCATGACTTGCCAATAATCCACAGGTCCCATTTCCCATTGGCTTTTTGGATTACAATATGTTTTCTTTGTTCCATTTTTTTTTTTTCTGCTATTAACACTAAAACAGCCCACATAACCCTGGTTTCTTTATGAAAGCCACATCTAATCCTTCATTAGCCCACATTCAGGCATTTATTGAAATGTTTGCAAGCTTTATATGTGGCCGTGCTGGATCAGTGGATTGACAGTTTCACAGTAGAAAATTATGCATCTGTAATACATGCGTGTGGAAAATGCATCTTATAGTAGCTCTTCACCATGACCCATGTTATCTCAGGCTATTTTTTTTGTGTTCTCCCATGTGTCTGTGAAAACCAGGGCCCCTCACAGCAGGCGCAGTTAAAGACACTTTTGTTAGATACTGCAACTGTTTGTAGCTGAAGGGAATAGACTCTAGTGTGCTGATGTAATCTATTAAAGGGAAGGAAAACATTGTATAGTTGTTGCTGAATGAGCCATGGAAGGCCCCAACCTCAGAGGAAACTGGGAACAGGGGGTTGGAGGATTAGTGTTTTTTCTTAGACTTGGGCTTTGCTTTTCCCCACTTTTTCCTCACAGTTTTTTCCCCATTTCCTTTCTCTGTAAAAGGGCACCAAATTTGCTCTTGGCCCTTATGGTACAATGCACCCTTTACACTCCGAGGCAAGTATGAAATTTCAGTTACTGATGTATGTTTTCTTAACAGATTGCATGAAAATACTCAGATCAGATTGCAATCTGTGTTTTGAGACACAAATCAATACCGGGACAGAGGGCATCAACACAAAGATTTACTGCAAATTTCAGAAAAGAACCTCAGACTGAAACCATAAGCGTGTGGTCACATAATGATTATGTATTATCTTGAGCGTTGTTGGTGTTCTTTAAAGTGGCTTTATTTTCCGATCCCAGTGCTTCCAATAAAAAGTAGACATCAGCAGTTTTTAAACCATAATAGGGTTCAAACCATAATTTTGCTACCCCGCCATGTTAGCNNNAGATGCTAATATGAGTCTTGAGTTCCACAGTTTGAAAAAATTTCAGAGGTTTTCCATGCAACATCCAAAATTTGATTATTTCCTACTGAACATCAAAACCAGGAAGTACAGTAAAGTATTGGGCCAACATTGAAGTTTTAGTGTCTCAAACGAAACTCTGCAACATGTGATCTGTAATGCTAGTTACAGTGTTTTTGTGAAGACTGTTGTGTCATAAGGCATGGTTAATCAGCACCGCAGGGGTGCCATGTGCTCCGTCTGTTTCTCCTTCACAGTTGCTCTCCTACTGTTATGCTCAACTGAGTCGCGTTAATCTTCTCCTCAGAACCAATCCTGCTCTTCTGCAGCAGATTGGCCCTGCTCACTTTCAATTTTAAATGCATCACTTAGTGCTGGAAACAGAAACAGAGGCATACCAAATGAATATAATGCTCCCCCTTTCTAATGGCTGGCAAAAGACCATAACGACACGCTTCTTTCCTGTCACAACTGGAAAAAACATCTCCCTTATTTTCTCTTCATCTCAAGCAAAATCTCTGTCTGCAGTTTATTTTCATTGGATTGTTTATTTAGTTAACCTTTCAGCACTTCTTCCTTTGACCTGCTGGCTTAGAGCTGCTCTGCCGCTCGCACCAGCTCGTCCACAACCCAGGAAACCAGTGACCCCAGGGCAGCCTCATTGTGTACATCTTGGCTCTTCCCCCTTTCAGAAAAGTTCCAGAAATGTAAGACATGAGTGCATGTGTCTTAAGGACGGCTTATCCTCCCTACTACGGGACTTGAATTGCCTAGAAGCCCCTGTCATTAAACAGCCTACACCCCTCTTTGATCTGGTTATGGTCTGTGTCCTTCCTCTTTATCTGCTCTCCTGCTTTCAGGACCTGTCCTGTATGCCTGTACCGAAGGATCACTGTGACCTGTTTTATCTCCAAATGAGGATATGCCTCAGCTTCTATGCAAACATCTAGCTTGAAATACTGACTTTTTATATTAGGAACAGGCTCCTCAGAAGTACAAAGCAGCCTCTTGTATGCTTTGGAAATTTTTCCTATAACAGGTGCAGAGAGACCCAGTTCAAATTTCTGCCTCTAATATAAAGACCATATGAGGATTAATCTTTAGTCAGTTTTGAAGCAAAAACACATACCTGTAAGCAGAAACAGATTTGATCGTAGTTATCTCCTTGGTGTGTTGAAAGTAGAGCCATGCAGACTGAAAAGGGCAAGAATGATTCTTCAGGAAAATGTTTTCAAGCTGTAAAAATACTTCTCAAAGAGGCTGCTAGAGAAAAGTCACAACCCCTTCACTCACAAACCCATATTTGCCCAAATCAAAGTCTGACTGCACACTGACTCGCCGTGTTCCTCTTTCCCAAGTCAGACAGACGAGGAAGAGATACGGCGACCTCTGACTGTTGTTGTGTCTGTTAGGTCACACAGTCCTCACACACTTTGACACATTCCACTCCTTTCTATAAATCTTTCCTGAGGAATCAAACTGTGATTTATTTCGGCCATTGTCACAGGGGTCTATAGTGTCAAAGCGCTCAACACTGAGGTTAGTGTCCAGGGTCTCCCAGCAGGATATGATACATTAACCCATTCAATGTCTGTATAATGTCCTCTAACACTGCCTTAATGGGCTCATTTGTTTTGCTATTATGGGCATGTTTGAAAGACTAATATGCATGACTATAAATAATTTGTTTAGCAGAACAAAAAGATTGGCAAGACACAAAAACTAATGTAGAGTAATGACTTTCTCATGTAATTGGGTTATTCTACAAATGGTGCACCTTAGTGAAGCATAAAATATACTTTTGAGCTGGTGAATCATTTATAAGTACTTTTGTTTATTCAGAATAAAGACATATATACATATTTAATGTTCTGCTGCTTGCAGGGGGTATTGGGATGAATCAGGAAACAACGTGATGTTCAGCGGTGTGTTGACTCTCTTTTTAGCAAAAAAACAAACAAAAAAAATTAAAAAACACTTTGATGTTTTGCATCCAGTAGCTGTGCATTTTTTATGCATTATGAATAACCTCCACAGTAAAATTTATTTTTGTTTTTTTGGGTAGGGCACAGCATTATAGCAAAAGAATATATGCAAAACTTCTCTGAAATCTAATTTTTCTGCACCTCTAAGCGTAAAAAAAAAAATATATATAAAAAAATTTTCTTAATGATTTTTAATAAGTATGCTCAGATCTAAGGTGAATGAAAAGTGAATTTTGTGTGTATCATTCACAGATTAAAGGCCTTTGCAGATAAGATGCGGTGTGTGCAATGCTCGCCACTGGGTACAGTGGAAGTCTCCGCCCAAATAAAACTTTGGGGGTGCACTGATGGCAAGTGTTAATCCTCCTGCTCTGCTCAGCTTGGTGGGACACAGATGAGCTCTTGTACCTCGCAACACAATGGTTTTGACAGCGGAGTGGTGGACTTTGTGCATCCTTTATGAAAGTGGCTTAATTGAGATTTCAGTTAAGTTTTGTAGCTCTACAGTAACTAGTTTGAAGCTGTTTTAATAGATTCCACAGTTTTCTTATTCCTGCACCAACTCTAATAAAACTGGCTATTATTACTTACTTGGTGAAAAAGATCTCTGACTCAAGAATTTGAGCTCATCAGCGTTACTGGAGCTAAAAAAGGATCCAGTTTGCTCCTGTGGATCAAATAATAAAGAAGTAAGAAAGATACTGACATCAGCAGACAAGAATCTGTTGGCTTTCAGCTGAAGGCACAGTAGCCTATGTCGATGATGAGGAATTCTCCAGAGTATGGTACTCACATGAAACTGATGATGATGAAACTTTGCTGGCAACTGATAATCTGTTCTCACACAAAGAAGGATTTGAGATGAACCACAGCACCATGACGTGTTTAGGCTGTCCTGCCGTAACCAAACTAGCAAAGGTTCACACTGAACTCATCCAACATGTCTGCAGATAAGGAGATGATAGATGATGACCCGCTCACCTCCTCTGTGTGGACGATGTATGCATTCAGTTATAATGATGTTTCTCTGCAGTGCTCCTGAGGTCAGTTCAGTTCAGTGCAGTTTGTTCGGTTTGCATAAGCCTTTTCATCGCTCACAGAACAAGTACCCACAAATTGAGACAAAATGAAACACAGAGGGTGGCTGAAAATGGGCTTTCAGCATGGCCAATGAAGCATTGACTCCAGTATCTAAATGACAGAGTCTAAACCCTGCAGAATTGTAGCGTAGCGTATTAAGGCATTAGATGAAATGTTGTCTTTTGGCTTCACTCTCCTGTTAATGAGTGGGTTACTGCTCGTGGCTTATTTGAAGATCATTTGCCAGTCTGAGATGCCCTATAATACCATACCTCAGAACATCAGAGCGGTCTTTAATTACAAAGTCCAAACAACATTTACTTGGAACACTGAAACACACAAAAAGCTCCAGGGAGAAGTTAGGTGCCAATTTATCTGTGATTTATTTTACCCTTCCTTTTTCCTGTACCATAATTCACTTGTCTGCCTTGATTATTGATGAAGGTAGGAGAACCTCATCTGCCTCCCTGACAGAGGTGGCGGGAAGTTGGCTACCAGATGAAAGAGGGAATAGATGGTTGTCAGGCCAAAGGTCACAGAGGGCAGCTGGACATTTGGCTGACCTGTGACTTAGGACCTCACATGCTAGCCAGAACTTTCTGCTTGATTGGATTAGATTAGGTAGGCTTCGTGCCCCATTGGGTGTAAATCACACACGCAGATGCATGAACTTTCACAAACATGATAAAGTGTTGTGTGTATAGATGAGGCGGAGTACATGAGACTCGAGATCTCTCAAGTTTTGTCTCTCTGCTGCTCCCATTGTAACTATGCCTTATTTGCAGCTCTTTTAAAAATATACCCAATCATTTTGGGAATCCAATGGGACACAGTTTTGCTAGCCAGTGTTCGGTCTGTTAGTGCCACTAGCCTTTCATCCACCCAATTTAACCAGCTCCTGATGAAGGCCATGCGTTTTTATTTTGGTAATTTGTGGGTATTATTGTCATATTATACATATACAATTATTAGGGCCTGACTGATATGTTGGTTTACTGATATTACCGCATGATATTGACCTATCACAGATTTACTGGTATCAGCATATATATATTTAAGGTGTTTTTTAAGGCTGAAAAAAAAGGTCAGACAGGTGATTAAAATGGTTTAATTAAGTAGTTTGTCCAGCAGAGGGCAGTCCGTTATTTAATAACAAATAGGTGAAGTGTTTACTGTTCAGTGCATTGATGTTTGGAAAAAAGTTTATTAAGTTTTAAGATATCCTGCCTCCATTACAGTATTTCATACCCACACTTGTCCAATATATGTATATGTAATATTGGCTGCTATATGAGATATAGGAATTTTCCTGCTGCCTAATATCGGTATTGGCATCTGCCCTAAAAATCCCATATTGGTCGGACCCTAACAATTATATACTATCATATACCTATACTGCTCTTACCTCCTAATATCATTATCATTAGTCATATTTTTGTTGTTATCACAAATGGTGTTGTTGTGGTTGTTGTTGCTGTGCTTTGCGCTCCTCTCTTTCTCTTTCGTCTCAGCCAGTCCAGGTTCTGTTAGAGGTATTTGCCTGTTAAAAGAAAAGTTTTTCCTTGCTGCCATCGCCAAGCGCCTGCTCGTGGAGAACCGTATGGTCTCTGTAAATTAAAAAGTATGGCCTAGCCTTTATGAGAAGTGTCATGAGATAACTTGCGTTGTGATTTGGCACTATATAAAAATAAATTGACTTGACTTGGCCTTGTTGCTTCCCATGGGTACAGACCTGGCTACCAGGCTACTCCTGCAGGTCTTGGGCCAGCTTTCTGTTCTTATATGAGGTGATTCTCTCATGTTACCACCATCAACTTCAGCCACACGATCTTTATGTAATTTCCAGTCTGGCCACCTACCCGTGACCAGGTCGCTTTGAGAGACTCTACCAGAAGTTATCGCCTGCAACAAAATCGAATTTGATGGAGAGATCTGGCTGGAGCACAAAATGATGAAGGAGATGTGTTATCCTTTATGTAAATGTATTTTGTATTTTATATACTCAAACTGTGAGAGAAGAGAGGGTAGATGAATGACAAATTTCTAATAGTAGTACATATTAATGTATTGTTAAGAATGATCGTATTAAATAGTCAGTTCACACAAATCCAACAAAGACAGCCATATTTGTAAAAAGCTGTTTCAATATCTGCCATCAAGATCCCAGATGTAACACTTCCAACTGGTGTGTGTAGACAGAAATCGTGGATACCACTCACAGTAAATGATAAAACAGAGTTTTTTTAATATTGTGCTAAAGCACAAACTAGCAACATAAATAACACGCATTTAAACCTTTGATTTACTAATGTTAATGCAGTGGAAAGCTTTGAATTTCAGCATTGAAGTCTTTCCACCAGATGCACACAGAAGACATTCTCCTGCACAGCTGGCCAAGCAATTAATACTGAAGCGTATATCCAGACACTTGATGATAACAACCCCATCCTCTGTCAGTGTCATTGCTCAGCAAAAAGCAGGAAATGTAATCACTGAACAGACTCAAGCTTGTGCATAAGTGCTTTCAGGTAGTGTGTGAGGTAAATTTGAGGTGTATATGAGTGCACTGTGGGGATCATCTGGGGAAGTCCTGGCCAAAGCTCAGCTTTTGTGAAACCCAAACAGGTTTTTATCTTTCAAATAGATTAAATATGTTTAATTCAGACTTTGTGTGTTCCTTTTAGGAGCTTGCGTGAGTGTAATCTTGCAGAGGACATGTTTACTGTGGAAGTCCCTTTTGGTCTGAGAAACAACTCAAGTGCTCACTGACTACCTTATGTATACTCAGAAAGGGGATTGTTTGAAATAAATCACATGAAGGAGGGGAGTGGACATGTATACAAGATAAAATATAATTACCCTATCACCTAAATATTTTGCTGAGAACTAAATAAATATCCTAGCGAGGAAATGAAACCCACCTATTTCTTTGGAGGCTCAAAAGAATTTGTGTGAAATAAAACCCCATGAATCACAGCAAACATCTCAGATGGTAAACATATAAATATCACAGAATAACCATACTGAACACGTCAAAGAGACAACAGGCTCCAACGTAACTGACAGTGTTCCAACTTATGAGGTGACGCAGTTCTTACATGTGGAAGTATGGAAAATCTTATTATCACATTTTCCAGTGAGTTGGAAAACAAGAGAAAAGGTGTAACGACGACAGAGCGCCAGTATCTCGATCCATCTCCACGTGACAGAGCCGGAGTTTTATGTGAAGAACAGCTGTTGTTTGTTGTTGGCAGGGAACTGTTTGGAAAGTTACAGTACATACTGCGTGAGTGTTTGCCTGCACTCATCTGTCTATCTGGACATGATTCTCTGACTACTCAGGATGAATCTCTGTTGACTCTCAACAATGCAACGTGGTTAGAAGCAAAAGAAAGAGATCCAAACAGACACTCAGCTCACCGGACCGTTTCCATCGCCAGAGTCTGTTTTCTTTATGCGTCCAAACCACGTCTGAATCAGGGATGACTTCCTTACTGGAGAAACCGCGTGCACACCAGAACCCTGTCTGTGCAGTCTGCGTTTGTTTGTAATGTTTATCAGTCAGTGACAGAGTGTGTTTATGTGTATGGTTCCAGTAGGCCTTCACGACCCCGATGCCCTGACTCACCCCATCTCCCCTCATCTTCCTCAGCTTGCAGAAAGCAACACTGGAGACTGATTGAATTCTCTCCCCCTTCAGGACTGATTCTATTACTACGAGACTAGCACAGTAAAGCTGCGGCTGTTGGAGGTGGGCTGCACTTTAAATGTGGATGATGAAATTCAGGGAGTACGTCTCCATGTCAGAACTCTTTTAAGGATGTCTAAGCTCTATCTTGAAACCTGAAAATACGCTTGATGCTGGCTACACAAGGGCAGATGAAGTGCAAGCTGTTACTTGGTTGATGTTGACAGCCGCATTGTTTAAAATTGAATCGCATCTGATCCCTCAGACAGATGTTAGACAGACAATGGAAAGATTGCTGCTGAAATGTGTTCTGTAGACTGTCTGAGAGCTGTCTGCTGAAGACTTACACTATTTTGCTTAACTTTTTGTTCCTAACAACTAAAGATGCTCAGATACAATTTTTCCCACCTGATACTGATTTCAAAACCTGAACACTGTTTATTTTCAAAGTACCAATCAGATACAGTGTTTAAAAAATTAATTTATTCTTGTTATTATTTTCTAATAGCTGCACAATACTGACCCTGTATGGTTGTTATATTATAGATGTGCTTGAAGTTTCACTGCAGATGTTTAGGATGCTAGTTTTTTTTTTTTTTTTTTTTTTTTTTATAAAAAAAATAAAAAAATAAAAAAACATCATATCAAAACAGTGCACAGACTTGTGGACTCATCAATACCCGATCCAGCATTTTAGAAAGTATTGGAACATCTACTTTACCAAAACAGTAATCTGTTTTGACTTTTTTAAATGTTACATTTTAGGACAGTCAAATGAAATATGATTGTAATGTAATTTCTTTTAAAGTCTCTATGAGGAACTTTTAACTGGTTATAAAACAGTCTAAATTAAGTACTGATGCCTCACATCTTAACTACATCAGCAAATGAGACCATCGGTGAGGAGATTGGAAATTACTATCCTGACTTTTAAAAATACTTTTGTCCTATCCTCTCAGTCAGCGGAAATGCAATAAAACGCTTCATGGCACACAGACCAGAAGACACAATATGTTGTTTGGCAACATGATCGATCTGCCAGAGATTGGGATTTGCACTTAAGAGACTTGGACTCAAGTTGCACTTCAGTCGCGCACACTTGGAACTTGACCTCAAAAGACTTCAGACTTGACTGGGACTCGAGGTTTGTGACTCGTGAACAATCTTTTTTTTTTTCTTTTTAGCAGTAACAAGGTATGACCAGCTAAATCTCATTCCTCTCTTAATGCGTCATTGCCCATGTGTGATCTTTACTGCTATCTGTAATACAGTACACGCTTTGAATTCCATCAATACAGCTATGCTGTATTCGAAGCAGACCAACTTGCATGCAGCAAATTAACATTCATTGCCACCATAAGAGACTTGAGAATTGACTTGGGCTTGAGCTCAAAGACTTGTTGTGACCAGTGGTGTAGTGGGGATTAAGTGGGGGGACGCTATAATTATGACGTCATCAAAAAGCCCATAGAGTTAAAGCTGTAGTTAACCAAACACATAAAAAGCTGCATAGCTTTTCTGCAGAGGGTCAACTGTGAAGTATTTATACTCCTTGGTGTCTCTCTACATCTCAGTCATGGTTGCTCTAGTCGGCTACTCAGACTC
>JAPZDX010000023.1:22623679-22638203 GCA_029783625.1 Naso annulatus | reverse complement strand
TAATCATAGTTTTAAGCAGGCGTAGGATTAACCCTAACCATAACCAACTACAACACATTATAAGTGTATCCATAATGTGCTATAATGCATTATAGAGACAGGCTTGATAGAAAATGTTACTGAATTACTGCTTGACTTCCTACACGATTGGCACGTCGTAAATGACTTTCTTGGTTATAAATTTTCTTCAAAATATTCTGTTTATGTAAGAGGCAGTAACTGTAATGTACTGACTGCTTTTGGGTATATAAAACGTTTTGTTTAAAAAAAATAAAAAAGTTAAAAAAAAGTTAAAAAAGAGCATTTGAAAGGGAAATAAACAAGTGTCCAAATGTGTTTTCAGAGTACTGACATTAATGATGGATGACTTCTTGCTGTTACATTGTTGCTCAAATGCAGCATTACACAACATCCCGTGCAAGCTTCAATATTTACTTGAGACTTTGTGAGAGTCTAGTTTTGTCTGTTGAGAGATTTATATTTGCTGTGTTGATCTTTCTTTGATGCTAGCGGCCACATTATTTGGGGTTATCCTCTGTTCTCAGAGTTCTTGGTTTTTGGGGTTTGTCCTGCTCATGTTTCATTTGCATATGGCCTCACATGTCCTTTCATATGGATGGTTAGCAAATTATAAACTTCTGGACAGACAGGTCTCTGTGTTCCAGTGAGATGACACTGATACACTGCTATTAACTTCGAGAGTGGAATTGAAATTGCAGTCTCTGCAGATTTCCAAAATAGATTGATTGCTTCTAGCAGTCTCCTAAAAGTGGTTAGGATTTATGCAAATGTGATTATGTGGTTTATTATCTTACAGTACGTTCAACAAAAAGGTTTTATACTTAACTCATGGAGCATATTGTTGTCAGGTTTTCAAACCAAATACATCTTAAAATATCTCTCCATTGCCTAATTCAATACTTGGAGCACTGCTAGATGTGTATTATTAAGCACTGGATCCTCCTTATGTAAATTAATTTCAAGGCGTACACATCACTCAATCCAGTTTCCTCTGAATTTGTTCTTGACAGAAAAGCTCAGTCGGTATCTCTTTAGCACACACTGACTCTAGCAACGTGCTTTGCTTGAGTAAACTCTTTAAACTCAGAGGGAGACCTCAATTCAAAGTGAATTGTGTGTTCAGTGTGAACACAAAGTCTGCTGTGTGTCATTATAGATCTATAGAGTGAAAAGAGTTTCAGCTCCCAACCAACCAAAAGTAACATTCATTGTATATTTTCTCTTTTCTGTCCTTCATCATCTTTCCATTCATTTTTTAAAGTTTACATATAAATGTAGGCTTTTCAAATCTGACCTTTTTTGAACTCTTTGTTAGTGTACTTTGTGAAAAAAAAAAAAAAAAAGTTTTATGGATGCTTGTGGCTACAATGGAAAGCAACATGGCATCCGCTCAAATAGCTCATACATTCAAAGCCAGACATGAATGGATAAATCAAAAGAGGTCAGATATTTTCCTGCATACCTTCAGGCTTTGTCGTTTTGGTTTTTTTTTGTTTGTTTCTTTGTTGTTGTTTTGTTCCCAAGACCCAGGTATTGCTAAAATGTGCTTTTCAGCTTTCCCTTTGGCTAAAATTCATCCCATAACTGTGAAGAAAACAAGTTTATTAAGCTGTGGGGTTGTTATTAATACCTTGTCTCCTTGCAAAACGATAAAATTCTGTATTACAGTGAGCTGCAACCTCTACGTGTAAAAAGATGGAGTAGCTTTCTTGTATTGCTCTTGGTTTCCCCTTTCCTCGTGTGGATTATTATTCTTCTCTTTGGCTTGTGTCCCTGCCAGCTTTACAACTCCCTCACTCCTACACACCACTCACCCTCTGTCAGGAGTTACATTCAAGAGTGTGGGGCATGCTCTCTGCTGAGTCCCCAGTCTGCCATCTGCTCAGGAAAGAGATGAAGCCTGAATTACCACAGCCAAACCTTCTGCACCTCGAATGAATGATTTCCATCTCCGCACACTCATTCCAATTCCATCTTTAAAAAGTCGGCTTTTGATGATAAGCATGGCTTGCCTTATTTTTCTTGGCAATCTTCCTGATGAATACTCTGTCTCACACACAGGAGGCTCCCTGCTGCTGAAGGCTGAAGCGCCAGAACATGAATTGAGCTTCTATTTTCTTCCAATTAGTGTTTTCCGAAAAAGATCCATTTATAAAAGATGGAAAGAAAGGGATTTCTAATCAACTTGTGAGGTTTAACCCTACTGTAATCTCTCGCAAACTGTGATCCAGAGCCAACACTTGCAAACAATTATACTGCTGGTACCCAGGGGCCCAATCTGATTGGTCTATTTGCCTTGCGCTGTCTTGGGAGATCTTGTAGCCTAGTAATTGAGTCGGCACCCTGGCTGATGGCTTGTGAGCTGCTTTTATAGCTCCAGCCGTTCCAGCCTTCTGTAGATGTGCAGCATTATTAAAACCAGACCACAAGTGGGACATTGCATTAGGTCCTAATGTGCTCCACTGAAGCATACTGTGTGGTATCCCAGTGTTCCCTGGTCACTGTCCTTTGTAGACAGACGCCACTCCTGTAGCAGGCAGCTTTCCTGCTGGCAGGCCTCCCAGAGCCTGTAGAAGTCATCCTCCTTCCTGCCGCCCTCCTTCATTCCCTCAGAGCGCCTTTTTTTTTGCCAAAGGGGCCTGATTGGTTCATGCTCTGGCTCAGACAAACAACAAAGATCAAGTTCAAAAATGCATTAAAAGGCCCCTGGTATGGTACTTTTGTTTCAATACGTGGACTACCATCCCTCTAAAAGAATTAAGATTTTATCTGCTTTGGCTTTAGAGTAACATTAGTAATAAATATGGAAACTGCAAAGTTTATCTGGCAAGATTTTTCTGCTGAGTAAGTTTTAGTTTTTATGCACAATGCCTGAATATTTAACCAAAAGTATGTTTTTTTTCTCTGTAGGTGACTGCGACAGATGCAGACGGTGGCTCCTTTGGCTCCATTACCTACTCCCTTAGTTCTGGCATCAACAATGCTGTTCCCTCCCAGTTCACCATTGGCAAGGAGACTGGCCAGATTTGCACCAGCGCCTCACTAGACAGAGATCAAGGGCCGGCCAGCTTCGACTTTACTGTTACTGCAGTGGACGGGGTGAGCCTCCACATTTTGGAAATCATGCTTTATATGAATCCGTTGAGCCACAGAGTAATCCTATAAACACAGCAGCCGTGCTACAGACAGCAGAGCGAAGACATGGCCAACTGTGCAGAAAAACTTTGATTTGACCAGCCAAGGAAAAAATAAAAACTTGAATGGCTCTCCGTGGCAGGCTCACTTAAAAGTTAGTGTATCCTGTCCACTTTACGCCAAATAATACTTAAAAAATAAAAGGTTTAAAATGAAGAGGAAGAAAAAAAAATACTGTGGCCATGTTAAAGCAATCACATGAAGAAATGCCTCAACTGTCAGGCAGTAATATTTTAACAAGTTGGACTGCTGCCTCTCTCGTTTTTGCCACCTGGTCCAAATGAAAAGCCAACACTATATTTTCTGCAAATGAAAGCCTTTGAAACATTGTTTGGTTGTGGCAAGCCCTCTCACTCTGCACAGGTCATGACATATTGCTCTTTCCCAAGGGAAACTATCAATCTGCGTCCCTGCACAAACCTGCTGGGATTATATTTTAGAGGCTACGCCATACATCGAAATTTTAACAGAGTTCACTGCTAGTTTTTACTTCCACCACTAATGTGGCCTAAATCCCGCTTTCAGGTGTGTTTTTTTTCTGCTCACGGTTTAATGTATGTGAAGGTATAACATAAGAGCTTTTTGTTTCCTTGCAGGGTGGACTGAGCTCAGTGGCCTATGTGAAGGTAGATCTGGTCGACATAAATGATAACAGACCTGCCTTCTACCCCGTCAACTATGCTGTCAGTTTGAGCACACAGAGCGCCCCGGGTACATCTGTTGTCAGAGTGACAGCCTATGACCCAGACTCAGGCGAGAATGGCAGAATTATATACAGAACAGTGCCTGGAGGGGCCTCTCCTTACTTTACTCTCAACAAAGACACAGGTTGGTACAAGTTCCTCCTCAGTAATTGCATCCAATTTACTGTTGTTTTAGATTTAATTATTTAAGAGCGCCCACACGCTAGGCATGACCCACAAAGTCCAGTTTGTTTGACTAATGTGAGCGCTCTGTACTGTGCCCAAGCATGGCACACTTTGTCAGCCCTGACACAGTTGGAAGAGGTGGGCTTCGGCACAGTATGGATGCACATGCGTGAGCACAATCTTTGACTGTTTGTGAAGGATTCAACTTAAATTCAGGCAGACAACAGCATACAAAAGGCAGATAAAGAGCAATGGAAAAATCCGTGACTGTCTTTAAGATCTCGGATACCAGAGAACAATCGAACAATGTTATTTCAAGATGAAAAAAAAATGTGGCTCAAAATTTCAAAAAACAGGTCGCACTCCATAGATCGGGTAGCCCAAGCATGCTCAGGCCTGATTAGACTGGAACAATGTGATTGCAGCGCAACATGGGAGAGGGGAGGGGGACAATCATGCTTCAGTACAGTACAGGGCAAGTGAGCCAAGTGTGAATTCTCCCTAAGGAGCTAATTGATTTTCTCCTTCAATTTCACTCTGCGATGCAGTTACATTATTGTCTGACATGGTTTCTAATGTTGTGTGATATACAGATGGCCTGTGTGTACCTGTGTTTTTGTAGGTGTGATCTCGCTGTCCCGGTCTGTCTATGGGAAGGCCAACTCTGTCATTCCCATGGTAATCTCTGCGCAGGATGGTGGCGGATTGGTTGCCCTCGTCAATGCCAGAGTCAACATTAGCGTGGTGGCTGGACTGGTGGCGCCACCTGTGTTTGAGCAGGCACAGTACCACTTCACTGTGTCAGAGGACGTCTTGCGGGGGACAGTTGTAGGCATCGTCCAGGCGAGCAGTAAGACAGGTGGGGTTTGAAAAACATGGCTCTTCTTCTCTCTCAATCACTTTCTCACTCACTCACTCGCTCACTCTCTCTCTCTCAATCACTCTCTCACTCACTTTCTCACTCACTCACTCACTCACTGACTCACTCACTCTCTCACTCACCCACTCATTCACACACTCACTCTCTCACTCACTCACTTACTTGCTCACTCTCTCACTCAATCACTCACTCACTCTCTCACTCACTCACTCACTCACTCACTTACGCACTCACTCGCTCACTCACTCACTCGCTCACTCTCAATCACTCTTTCACTTACTCACTCACTCACTCACTCTCTGTCAATCACCCTCTCACTCTCTCACTCACTCACACACTCACTCTCTCACTCACTCACTTACTCGCTCACTCTCTCACTCACTGACTCGCTCACTGACTCGCTCACTCACCCACTCACTCTCTCAGTTACTCACTCGCTCACTCTCTCACTCACTCACTCTTTCACTTACTCACTCACTCACTCTCTTTCTCAATCACCCTCTCACTCTCTCACTCACTCACTGACTCGCTCACTCTCTCTCACTCACTCACTCACTCACTCACTGACTTGCTCACTATATCACTCACTCACTCACACTCTCACTCTCTCACTCACTAACTCACGCACTCACTCTGGAATTTGAGCTCCACAGTCCATATTGAATATGTACATTTATCAGTCACATGGATCACTCTGAAAAGCTCCCTGCACCACTTGTACAAATAAGCGTTGGGCCACTGTGCAAACCTAACTCTGAAATAACATCAATCAAAAATTCCATTTCACAACTTTGTTTATATATTCATTGTATAAGTTTTTACAGCTCTATTACAGTCATGAAAACTGAAAAATGACATCTTTAGAGTATATTATTACTGCAGGGCTTTTAGCAGTGCCTTCTGGACCGTGGTGACATGCGTCTGGTTTTTGTCATCTCCCTCCCAATCCAGGTACCTCGAGAGATATCTCTTACACCATCAGTTCTGGGGACCCTGTTGGATACTTTACAGTAGATCCTGACACTGGGACCCTGAGGACCAGTCTGCCCCTGGATCACGAAGCCCAACCAGCTCTTGATTTAGAGGTGCAGGCTCGTAGTGGTAACCCCCCTGCCTTTGGGCAGACCCATGTCCACATTACCATCGCAGACATCAATGATAACCCGCCTGTTTTTCTGCCCTCCTCCTCGGAGTCGTTGCTGCTGCCAGAACATACAGAAATGGGCACAGTGGTGTATCGTGTCCAAGCTGAGGACAGAGACTCTGGAGTCAATGGACAACTCACCTTTGATCTTTCGTCTCCAAGTGGAATCCAGAGGACTTTCAACATAGAGCGCAACACCGGAGAGATCCGTTTGGTAGGGAGCCTCAACTACGAGAGTGCCCCCCGTTATGACCTCCAGGTGATAGCCAAGGATAGTGGAGTTCCCCAGCTTAGTGCCACCTTCATGCTTGTGGTCCATGTTCAGGCAGAGAACGACCAGGGACCTGTGTTTGATACTCTCACCTACCGTGTGGAGCTAAAAGAAGGGACTCCGATAAACAAACGCTTCCTGCAGGTCAGAGCTCTGAACAGAGAAACCCCGGGCTCAGGTTACTCCAGTCCCCTGACGTATCACCTGCGTCCAGACGGAGATGCTGCAGGGTTTGGCATTGCTGCAGACAGCGGCTGGCTGTTTGTGAAGAGCGCTCTAGACAGAGAAGTCAAGGACATGTTTCTTCTGACAGTGTTGGCAAGTCAAGGTCATGGACAGTTAAAGAGGACAGGCAGTGCTACAGTGAGGATATCAGTGACTGATGAGAATGATAACTCTCCTCGACTGACACAGGAAAGAGTCTTCATGGCTGTGAGAGAAAACCTCCCTGCAGGAACTGGCTTTGGTTATATTTCTGCCACCGATCGAGACAGTGGCCCCAATGGACGCGTCAGCTACCGCTTCCTGCACCCTGACCGCCATTTCCAGATCAACTCCCACACAGGTGAATTGAAAATTTATTGTACTACAATTGATCACACCAGAGGTTATGAACAGTTAATTGTATTTGAGTATTAAAATTGGATTTGCTTAGTATGGAAGCCCTAAGAGGTCATGGATGGTTTTCTCATGTTAAGCTTTTTTCCCTATTTATTTTGTGCGGCATTCAGTCATGACATTTCACATTTGATTATGGGAGAAGCTCACGTTTAGCTTAGTTGATTACAAAAGTTAATAACTCTAAATAAAATAATTATTACGTTTTAAAAAGTTAATAAGATAACTCAAGAAAATGCCCTTGTTTTCTTGAGATCATGAGAAAAAGAGCTTTGTTATCCAGAGATAATTAGTTTATTTAACTTGAGATCTTGAGAAAACTGAGGAAATCAAACAAAAGAATTCCTGACTGCTTAGGGCTTCCGTAGCTTAGGTTATGGGGAGTCAAAGAAAATCTGTATATTTACGCAAAAGGATGTATCTAAAGATGTGGAAGAGAGAGTTTCTGAAAAAACAGAGCAGGCATGAATGATACAAAGCACACTGACTGTAATTTCATGCTTTAACAGAGCTGCTGTTGACTCAAAAGACAGCACAAAAAAAGAAAGGCTGCATTGCTCATTATTAGTTGAATTTTGGATTTCTTCTAGATTCTTCAAAATATCTGCCCTCCAAAAGGTGCTGGAGCAGACCTAACCTCTAAATAAAGAGTGTGTAGTCTATGGCCATGATTTCAAATGAGTGAATGAATGAATGAATGAATAAATTAGTAAAATAAATAAAATAAATAAATAATATTTTTATTATCTACCTGCAAAATTGAACTTACAGGTATTTGTGAAAAGAAAAAAGAACTTGATTAACTAAATGCTAAGTTAACTCACAGAGTCATCTCTAAAAGATGAGAGACTACAGTTGCCTCTTCCCTACTGTCATAAATTAGTTAGATGATGGTGACAGCAGCACTAAGCGTCTTGCTGGGCTCTAATTGGCCTGCTGAGCCTGTTAGTCTGGGTTGAGGACACAGACTCTGAATTGTGATCAGTTTCTTGTCGAGTTATGAGTCCCTACAGCATCTGCCGACCTTCCAAATTCCTCTATTTGTGAGTGTAAACGAGGGTGTGTGCACATGTACACGTACACCTGCACAGTGTGCATGTCTGTTTCTTGTGTGACACTGATCAAAGCCTCCTGGCTCTTAAGACTCTCATCATTATTCCACTGCACTGGACCAGGGCCTTGGCATGAAATCCCTCTCATCCACCTCCTTCTCTCCCCAGGTGAAATCAGTACAAGGACTATTCTGGACAGAGAGCAGCAGTCTAGCTACCAGCTGGTGGTGGTGGTTCAAGATGGAGGTTCACCCTCCCGCAGCGCCACAGGCACAGCCTTCATTACTGTCCTGGATGACAACGACAATGACCCCGCTTTCACTCACAGCCAGTCAGGCAAAAACTTTATCATGCAGGTGATGCAGCAAGAACAGAAACACAGACAGGCAGAAAATTAAATGCTTTTCATATCTTTGTTGACATATTTTTGTTTTCTTTTATCCATAGGTGACAGAAGGTCAAACTTCTGGGGTGTTACTAGGCACGCTGCAAGCCAAAGACCCTGATGAAGGAGAGAACGGCACTGTATTCTATTCTCTGTCAGGTACAGTACCTGCAGGAAGTAAAGAAAGTAGCATTCTAGGTGTATTGTTTATTATATGTATGTAAATTGTCCTGTTGATGGATAAAGGGAAAAAGTGTGTCAGGACTGATTTAAAGGCAAGAAGTCACCTAGTCAGATGAAAGTACATTTCCGTGATTGTGTCTTTTTCCTGCTTTATTCATTTTTTTTTTGTTGTTTATGTGTAGTTTACAGTTTTGTAATATTTGCTATTATATGTGTTTACTTTGTGTTTGTGTGTATTATCAATAGGGGTGTGAATCTTTCAGTATTTCATGATTCGACTCAATTTTGATTTCAATTCTTGGGGTCACGATTCAATCTAAAATCGATTCTCAATTCAAAACAATTTCTGACTCAAAATCAATTCCTGATCCAGTATATGGGGAAGACAGCAGCAAATTATGGCATGAAAGCAGAGTAAATTGTATATAAAATTATGGAATTTTTTTTTTTTTTTTACATATTAAATTGTAAAATGTAAAGACACAGAAAAACCTTAGACAAAAGGTAACATTTATTTATGCAACTTGTACAAGTAAAAACTTTTTGACAAAAAAGTTTTGAAGTTTTGAAATTCTCAGTAAATTAAATAATAAGTTCACTTTGTATCAAGTTGGTCGACCAAAAATAATCTAAGATATTCATATTTTTTCATTCATTAATCAACCAAATAATTTAAAAACAATGTTACTAAAAATAATTTTTTTAGCGTTTGTGAATCGATTTTGAATCTTAGAAAATGAGATTCTAGACTCTTATGTGAATCAATTTTTTTCACCACTCCTAGTTATTACATGTAGCATGTTGTAACTTTGTGTAAAAGTAATGCATTGAGGAAAGAGAACATAATCTGTGTGTGTGCAGCGGCGGCAGATGTATTTAGATTCTCTGATTTAAGCACTAATACCCCTATGTGAAAATACTCCACAAGAAGAAAAAGGACCAGCCTAGTGGTCTTATAGTTAGAGTGTAGGCCCTGAGACTGGGAGGTCGGTGGTTTTGATTCCCGGCTGAGTCATACCAAAGACCAGCCTGTAAAAATGGTACCTAATGCCTCCCTGCTTGGCACTCAGCATTAAAAGTCCCTGCGACATACAAGCGTCATGTCCAGGGGGTGTACTTGCCCATCAAGCCACCTCATGCTACAGAAACAGGAGATTGGCTCCTGGCCTGTGGGCAATCATGGCTCTCAGTGGCTACTTACTTTTCTTACTTTACGAGTGAAAGACATTCTTTTAAAAGCTTACTGTTAGTGAAAGAATTATTAGCAAAATTTCCTAAAAAAATCAACAGCTGAAGTACTCATTATGCAGTGAAATAGTACCTGTAAGTGTTCTATTATTATAATGATTTTAAATCAGTATCACTTCTGCTGTAATGTGTGAGTTGCATTTTTATTGCACTTCATATACTGGTGAGTAGTTCAGCCTACAGCAATGCATCATATTATAAAGGGTGATCGTATGTGTGTAGTGTTGCTGTTTTGTAAGAGCCTTGTATCTCTAAAAGGTTAATGAGCTGAGAAAATCAGCCCTTTGCGGCAAAGCATTCTCTAGCTAATTCAAGAAGCTTTTTAAATCATTTATTCAGCTAAAGAAGTGAGAAGATTCTCTTCATCCATTAAGAAACAACATGGTTTCCACTGGATAGGCAGGATAAGAGAAATTGGATCTGAAAAGAAACAGGTAACTCAAGCTGTCAGAAAAATGTAGAGAAGTATTAAAGGAGTATGAAATACAATATTTGCTTATTAGATTTAGTGAATAGAAGTACAAAAATGAAAAACACTTAAGTACAAATATCTTGAATTTGTATTTTAATTACATTGCAACCACATGTGACACAGGTGGTTGAGTCACCTTGTAACATCCATCTGTGAATGGCTTCAATTTAATGCTGACAGAATTCTATAACCGACTCGCTGGGTGTGTGTACTTTGCTCTCCCACATACACTGTCTCCAGTTTAAGTTTGGACTGTCTCTCTCAGGTCCCAGAGCTGAGCGTTTTTCTTTGAACCCAAACACCGGGGAGCTGCGTTCATCATCCCCTCTCAGTCACTCGGAGCGGGCGGAGTATACCCTGACGGTGACAGCCACTGACAGAGGACTGCCTCCTCGCAGCATCTCCTGCTCCCTCACCATTCAGGTCAGACTTTAATTGGAGCACGGCCAGCACAAACACTCTCACTACTCACCTCTTTAATATCAAAGAATAGAGTCGGCGCTAAGAGGATCCATGTCTCTGGGCCCCTCAGACTAGCTGCAGACATATCAGCCTCACTTCTGACAAGCTCCCCTCCCATTCCCTCCCTCCTCTTCCCCTGTGACTTTTCAAAAGGGAAATTTCTATCTGAAATGGAAAAGTGGGTCTGAATCAAATACTCCCAGCTGGCTTGTGATGAGGGCCAGCTGTGGGCTGCTCTGATCAAGGTCATACTCAATGACTTCAACACTTTTTTAATACAGTAGTCCTTTTTGCAATGAGCGACAGGGCTGTACACTCACTTAAAACAGCATGAATGTTATTCTGTTAATATTTAATATAGAACAGAAAAATGGAAACAACGGAAGAACCCTGGAAGGTACGTAGATTTATAGGTTCCAGGAAAATGTTGCCATAAACCGCTACTGTAAGTGCCAGTTCAGTTTTTCCTCCTTTTCAAAAACAAGAAGTCATAATTATTAGTTAATTGGATTAAACAGTTCAGTGTGTGTTTGCCTGCTGATGCATTTCCTTTAATAATCTTTTCAGACTAATTTTCTAAATCCTGATAGGATGGGACTAGACCAATTTATTTCTGGAGCGCTCTTTTCCAATGTAATGTGGAACCAGTTTAATGCTTCTCATGTCAGATTTCACAAAAACAAACAAACAAACAAACAAACAAAAAAGTCAAATTTTTTGAGTACCTACTTATGGAGGGACGGTGCTGTAGTGTGCTTGCAGTGCTGAGTATCTATTACTGACTGTCTCAGCAATGCTGCTGAAAATTTGATCAACACAACCCCCTCCCTCCCCTCCCCTCTTTTACAATGGTTAATTTTTTTTAAAGTCTATGCTTGTCTCAAAGAAAAACAAATGTTTTATTCAAAGAATGTGTCACATGTTACATTTGGTGCTTCATTCATTCGAGGGAGAAAAGCGTAATGTTGCAGTCTTTGAAGACATTTGAACTGCTCATCAAAGGAAATGTAAAGCTATACACAGTACAGAAATGATGTTCCAATGCTAGATTCAAATCCTGCCACCTTTTCTTTCTCTGATTGTGTTTCTTTTATCATCTACCTTTTTATTATTTTTCCTGGCACTGATGTGAGAATCAGATTAAGTGTTTCTAAGGTTCACAAAGCCAGTTATTCAAGTCTATAAAACCTCTTGTAACTGGTTCCAATCATTCCCAGTGAACACATACAGTGCAACTGAGCAGATTGGAAAAATCTGTCTCTGCTTTGCCCAAAATTAATGCAATATTTTCATTTTTCATATTTAATGTTGTAAACCTCAGTTACCATCAGGCATCAATGAATGAATATAAATGAAGCTTAGCTCCACTGTTCTAATGCTCTGTCCTCAAATACTCTGTTACGTCTTCATTGCAGGTTATCAGCACTAACAGAGATACTTCTAATTCCCACTCCATATCCTTCAATTCTGTGGAAGAGGCCAAGCCTGGCTCAGTAATTGGCTCAGTCCGCCTCCGTGACAGAGAAGCCTCAGAGGAAGGGGAGGTGACCTACACAGTGGTTGGGGGTACAGACAGAGATGGGACCTTTGTTGTGGATCGTCTGACTGGAGACGTGTACCTGGCTCGTCCTCTTGACTATGAACGAGACGCACGCTACAGCCTGCAGATTGAGGTAGATGACTTCTCTCAGGCCCCACCTAGCAGCACGCTGGTTCACCTGGACATTGACGTCGAGGACAGCAACGACCACACTCCTCAGTTCCCTGAGGATCCCATCACTATCGTCATCTCAGAGAGCATGGAGCCCGGCTCATCTGTCTATACTTTCCAGGCAACAGATAAGGATGGCAGTGGGCCCAACAGCGAGCTGAAGTACTCTATTCTCCATCAGTGGCCAAACACCCCCGGCTTACTAACTCTTGACCCCTTCACTGGGGTTCTCTCTCTGGGCCAAGAGCTGGACCATGAGATCACCTCCAACCTGATACTGGTTGTTAAGGCAACAGACTCTGCTCACGATGTCAGCCAGAGGCGCTGGGCCTCTGTCACTGCGAGAGTGTACGTAACCGATGAGAACGACAATTCACCAGTGTTCAGCTCACCAACAGCTGTCAGTGTGATGGAGGACCAGCCGGTGGGCTTTGTGGCACTGTATGTCATGGCCAGAGATGCAGATCAAGGGGAGAATGGCAGAGTGACCTATAGGATCCAGTCAGGCAACACTGGAGGAACATTCAACCTCAGCCCTAACACTGGTAAGTCTGCAGAGCACATACAGGAGGAAGCACAAAGTGAGAATGTGGAGATTGGGATAGTGGATGGGTTTTTTGTAGGACTCGATTGGTATGGGATTTTTGGGGCTGATGCCGATACCAGGATTAGGGAGCAAGAAAATTCAGATTTCCAATATATCGGCTGGTAATATAAAGATATAAGACCTGCGGAATGTGCTGATCAAATACTTGTAACAAAGGTATGTAATGGAGGCAGGATATCTTACATTTTAACCAACTTTATTCAGACATCAGTGCACTGAACAGTAAACACTTTATTACTTAAAATAATTAGTAATGTAATAACAGACCGCCCTGTGCTAGACAAAATATGTGATTACAACATTTTAAGTCACTAGACTAAACGTTCTTTTTGGGCCCTAAAAAGCTGTTATAATATTGTTGCATATCGGAGAACATACATGTCGATATTGATATATCGACCAATAATATTGACATACTGATGTGTCAGCCATGCCCTAGTTTGTTGCACAGTTGACTTACATGCTTGACACCACTGGCGAACTCAGCAGTTTTTAGGGGCAGGGGCAAAAACCGTAAAAAAGGGCATCTATTGTACACGACGGGGCACCAAATGCCCAAAAAATCGTCAGGCACTTTTCACATTTTTGTCCACTGGATGGGCACCCGAGAGGGCACTTCGTTGTGTTTTATCCACCATAGGGGCATCCAAGAGGGCACTTTCACAGTTTAATTTCAAACATTAAGGCACTAAGTGGGGCAATCGGCCCCTCTGCTCCCCCCCTGAGTCCAGCAGTGCTTGACACTAGTTTGAATGTCTTCATGCACATTTCAACAGTTAGTGTTGTCTTCCAACCCTTTGTATGAGACTAACTACCCAAAGCCATATTATAGTTACCATGGAAAGATATTGCAGAATACATATGAATTTACATGACTGAGGGAGAGTTGGGGTTTTGCTGAATAATCAATATTCTGTCCGGTGATTACATTGTGCACATCATACGGTACATCTGAGAGAACTCCTTGTAAGGAAACTGTCGTATTCTGAATGAGAACATTTCCCCTCTTCACGGCGTGTATTCATTTTGTTTTCTTAAAAGTTCCTTGTCCTGTATTTTAGGCACAAAAATCAATGCATCAGTCAGTGCATATGTGGCTCATAGAAGGACAGAGGGATACACACAACTTGGTGGCATCAAATGTTTACACTATAATTTGTTTACATGCATTCCACCAGGCCACATCATTTTTTCTCTTAATTGATTACACTGAATCCTCAGCTTGTCCCCTATCATTTATCCCTCACTAGCACTTATTCCCTGCTCAAGTTAAAATATTCAATTTGTATGCGTTCACCACTGATTGAGGCTTATATGGACTTTACAAGCATTTGTGCCACACCTCCATTTTACTTTGTACTTAACCTCCCATGTGCTTTCACGCAGCCCCCCACCACAGTCGCTAA
>JAPZDX010000023.1:22595568-22607328 GCA_029783625.1 Naso annulatus | reverse complement strand
ACATTGAATATCCCGCCCGCTGGATAACGCCCAATCAAATTCATTTTCCTTACTCGTGTAAACTCGTGCTTTCACTCGGCTAAAGTCGGGGAAGGAGACGGTACAAACGGCCATTTCTGAATGTCTTTAATTTTAAAGAAAGCCACATGCAGTCTCACACTGATGTTAATAAATCAGTATGTGTGGATAAATGTGCCTTGTAAATTTGTTGGCAAGGTGACTTGAAAGTGTACTAGGTAGCCAATATAACTTTTAACCAAAACTATTGAACATGGACTTTCAGAGTGTGAATTTTCAGTCGGAATTAAAGAAAGACAAGAGCGAATTCGAAATTGCTGCAACCAGCAGCTAAAAATGTCACAGTCATCAGCGGCATCACATGTTATCACAAAGTTACAGACGAATCATAAATGAAAAATACTGTCTGCAATGATGCCTCCCACAAGAGTCTACAGTCTATGACAAACGGTTCATGAGTAATGAAAGGGTGCCGGGCTAAAACGTAGAGGCGGGGCTATTCATGACCAATAAAAATGTGTGTGTGTTTCAACAAAGTTTGGCATGTTACATGAATCCAATGAGAATTTATGCACCTTTTTGTAACAAGCCACTCCCACTACCACGCCCCCTTTCCGACAGTTGGCCTGAACAGTTAATCGGCTGTCCTTTGGCTCATGACCAACCTTTCCACTAAATCTTGTCCAAGTCTGTGAATCAATTTGGAAGTTATGCGTCTTTTGTGCCCAATAGGCCACTTCCATCGCCATGCCACCTTAATTGGCATGAACACAAACACACACACGCTTAACCTCCATGCCAAATTTCAGCCTCCCATAGGACTAAAACTGTGGCCACCACAGAGTGGGGAAACTCTTTGGACCGACCAAACAACAGACTGACTGACAGAACGACTTATAACTGGTGGCTGCAGCTAAAAAGATGTTTTGTATTTGTTCTCAGTATAGTTTTTGGAAAGCTCTCGGAGGCTAGTGCCCCACAAATCTCCACACTGGAGGTTGTTAATTGTTATCATGACTAACAGTTATGATGGAAAAGAATTACAGAACAACATCCAGATGGACAAATTTAATTTCCCTTTACAATTTAGGTAGCACAGTCATTTGTATTCCAGCTCAGCTACCTGTGTTCATGCTGCTCATGCTTAAAACTGCTTTCACAGAGGAGCCATCCAGCCTTTGAAATCCTTGAACCTGCTGGAGAACAAAAATGTTGTTATTCATTTTGATCAGTTCCACATTTTGATCAAAGAATGTGAGAATGAACTAATTTCATGCATTGCTGAATGATTTCCTTTTGTAACTATTATAGCACTCTTCTGAATGGATGAATTTTTTTTTTCTTGCAGCACAATAGCAGAATGAATAATTACTGCTCTGATAGCATAGTGCACTTTACTGACAGCCTTGCCTGTGATTTTTTTATTTTTTTTGTCCCTTTATGATTCAGGTGATGCTTGTTCAGTTATGTAAGAAAAAAGCTACAAAAACTTGCATAATTACACAAATACTTTTTCTGATGGTTCCACATTGGCAGACAAGTTTCAAAGGAATGTCTCGAAAACAAAATGAATGACTATATTCTGATAAATGTCTGAGGTAGATTCTGGTTTGTTTTTTTTTTCTTTTTGTAAATGCCATTACTTCCAGCATATAATTTATCGTAAATTCCAATTTGTATTAAATACAATACTTTTCTAGTCAAACTTAAATTTCAATTTAACCCTATTATAACTTTTTTCTTTTTTTTAATAACATCCTGTTCTGATTTGAATCTGACTTTATTCAGACGAGATGAAAATAGGTTTGCTGCAGTAGTTCTACCAAAAATCATAGTAGAGATTTCTGAGTAGTGCAAAATTCTTCTTGGCAAGTAAACTATTGCCAGGCATTGGCAGGTAAGTAAAACAGTAATTGTTTACACAGAGTGCAACAGGTCAGACCTAAATATTAATCCGAAATATGACAATGTTTTGGTTAACACTAATGTTAAGCCTCTCCAGCAATAATTATGTCTTCATAAAAAAAGATCTGCAGCGAAATTTTGGTTTAGTTGATTTGGAACAACAGGATCTAAGGCCCACCTTTCATCACAAAAGACTAGTAATGTATGTGTTTTGTTGTCAGACTTTTGTTTAATAAATGAAGTCATTTATCCCTATTTGGTCTTGCAAAACAGGTTGCTTTCTCGCAGCTTTGTTCTGCATTCTTGCATGGTTAAACAACAGTTGAGGAAGGAATAATGAAAATAGCGGGGAAAAGATTAGAAGACATTTTAAATATGTGGTTTGTTTATATGTTGATTAGCGGTAAACTCTTCAGAAGTGCTAGGCTAAAGGTTGTTTGACTGACTTCATTTACAAAAAAACCCCCAGTATAATATGAAAGTGAATTTCCACTCAGACCTACACATGTGCAGTGTTGAGATAAATGCTAAAGAAATCCCTCTGTGGAGTTGCTAATTAAAAAAGACACTAGGGCACAGGATAGGGACCACAGTGACACATGTTGTTAGGACACCAGAAGTTTTGCACAGAAGGCCTACCTCACATTAAGGGTAGCAAAAAAAAAATTAACCCTTACTCAGATTTTCCAGATACCTTTCATGCTCCTTTAGAAGCAGAGAGCCTATGTAGTGCTGAAGGCATAATGACTATAACGACTGGAGGATATAATGGTTTTAACATGGCTTCTGCAGAAGAGCTTATGCCATGGGTCCCTCTCACTGTCTTGTGTTCAAAAGCACTTTCTATAATGAAACTTCAAAAATAGGCAGACTTTCAGAGGTAGTTGACCAAAGCTACATGATGTCTCTTTTAATAATTTAGTGATTTCATCTTGATGACAGTATACGATGTGACAGATAAAAAGATGAATACCAGCTGCAGAGATCCTCCAGTTGTGAAGTAAATCATAGTGACGGATATGGACTCATGGACATAAGGAATGAGAATCTTTGCATTCAGGTGTGAGCTGCAGGCCCTGCGTTAAGGATCCGACTCTTCTCTGGAGAAGTCCAGGCTACTGTCCAATTAAAAATGAGGCCAGTAGAGAGAGGTCTTGCTGCTCCTGCTTGGATTACCCATAAACCCCTCATACCTGCAGCTTGCACGGAAGACTCCATGCTTCTCCTCTCCACAGAGGGCCAGGCTCCAGGGATGCTCCGTCCTCAGCTTACCACAATCCTTTCTACAAACACTCCACAGAGACTTTCTCCCCCGCCCCCCCCGATCGTCCTGTCTCTTACGAGCTCTGTTTTTTCCCTTGCTCTCTCTTCAAGGTCTTGCCAGGCTACTTGCGTGACTAGAGGGAGTGGAAAAAAAGGTTTCAAAACCCATTGGCACGCGAGCCCCAAATCTATTTTTGGAGTGTTCTTTTTTTCTTTGAAAACAAAAAAGCCACAGGGAGAAATAGGCAATACTGGGGTGAAGGGGGTCTGTTTCTCATTTGGCCAGGCTGTCCTCCTGTCCTGCCCTGCCAGCGTCAGAACCACAGCACTATGGAGAAAGAGGGTGGCTCAGGCTAGGGAGGAGAAGTGTTTTTCCTGCAAAACCGCGGCCAAAACTATGGACCCTCATCTTAGCCCTTGTCACTTAGCAACAAGCTCAACCTGCTTCCCATTACTAAGCAATCTGCTTGTGTTTCAGGCTTTACTTTTATTTTGATTTTTTTCGCCCCTTTTTAACTTTTGTTTTGAATTTGCAGTGATTAAATTACTGCATTTAAATTTGTCCTTCATTGGTAATTAATGTTCATTAGGCGTTGTTTGGTAGGCCTGCTCTAAAGGCTCTGACTGCAAATCACTCCCCTCTGCCTTGATGATTTGCTACAGTTATTGAGTACAATAGTTTGTGGAGGAGAAAGATGATGAGATGTGAATTCTTAAACTCCATGAATGAGGTGTTGTGAATGTATTCTTTACAGTTCTGCCTTGTTTATAGAGCAAAACATTTACATTATAAGGTTAAATCAGCTGAAACTGACATCAGTGCTTAAAAATAACACAGACTACAGAACAGTGATGATATTGGGTAGCAACAAAATTACCAGGTACAGTCATTGTCCTGTAATAAAATCCACTGTAACGGTCTGAATGAGGGTGTGTGAGGGGATGAACGCGAGTAACCTCCCGTGGTAGTGACAGCTGATCGCTACACCACCCCTTTATTTTTTTGACAGCAACACAACAAGCATACATTTAGCATAATTTTACAACTGGTCGATGCTGCACTCTTTGATTGATTAGGATGTTTTGTTTATGCCAAGTTAGGATTACTTTGTTCTGCTGAGAAATGGCTAAAAAATAACAAGGGATATTGTCTGAGAATTACTGTAATGAATTTAAATGATAATAATGCAACTGTTTTAAGACTTTCATGTTGAACCATTAAGGCCGACAACTTATCTGAGTTTATGACAGCAGTTGTAATTACACCAATCTGGGCAAGAGATGCTGCAGTCTGTCAGTCTGACGGGCCAACGCATTATGGCATGAATGAAATTGGAGAGCTTTGTGGTTCTAGAGTATAATGACTCACAGCAGTGTGCTGCCGTGCTGATGACGAAGTGTTTCCCATCATTCTGTGATGGGAAATTTCTTGTAGAGACTCAGGAAAACCACTGTGTCCTCAACTGATTCTATCAAAACAAAAGACTCTTTTCCTATTTTAGCATACTGAATGGCAGCAGAGAATACAATGTACAAGACTACTCAAGCCAAGGCTCCTTGTTATCCACCTGAAACATCTTAAAATTTCCATTGCCCTCTAAATCAATACACCTAAAAGAAGTTTGTAGTGCACGTAAACACTCCCAAATCATGAAACCCAGTAATTATGGAGACCATTACTACTGTCTGACCTTCAGTTTGTTCTGACTTTTAACTCCTAAACACACAGCATTTTCTGCACAAGATTGTGCTCCAAACAGCAGAAAGAAATTTTTTGATATTACAATTTTTTTGAGTGGCCTCATTACATATTGTCTGACAGCACTTACGGATCAAAAAAAAACTTTATTCATCCCACACAAGGAAAATTACCGCGCAACAAAAGCTCAGAGTCAAAAGTAGTCGAAAAGAGTGCTTGGAGGAAAATACGAAAAAGTAAAATTAAAGAAAATAAAAGCTAAATGCACAATACGCATCTTTCACTTTTACAAGTAAGACCATGATGATGGTAAAAAATCATGGTTAGGTTTCAGAAGAAATAAACACCTTTGTTCTGCCACTTATCCTTCTCACTGAAAATGTGCTTCTTTTTTTTTTAATGTTCATCTCCCCCATGATGTCAGGTCTTAACTTTAATGACTTTAGGTTTTGCAAAGTTACTAGAGAGGTGTTGGCACTTCACTAAGGGAAAGGTGATGGCACACCTCCCTACAGTGTGAAGCTCAAGGATAGCCTGCCAAAAAGACAAGCTAGATTTGATAGGCTCTGTCAAGCCAATTGCACACCTAAAACCAGAAATATGCTGAACAAAGCAGACTGTACAGAGTGAGAGTTCACATTAGCTCAAATGCTAACATTGTAAACCACTAAAAAAAGCTAAAAACAAAACAAAACAAAAAAACCCATTAAATATGCTGACTGCATGTTACCTTTCTGTGTTATCTTTTAGCTGCCAATTTTGCAGTCCCACTTCAGTCTAAAGCTTCAACACTGGTGGCTGAAACTCTCCAATGTTTATTTTATTTCTTGATGCAAGCTGCTCTTTCACCAGTCAACCTTATGGCTTGAAATCACACAATCCACAACCTGCAAAGTTGTTGGGTTTCTTGATTGTTCACACTATACAACCATCTGTACGGTACTGAGAGTCTTTCAGTCACTGCAGTTTTCACACTACATGACTGATTACTGACAAGCAGGTACACACAACGAGATCCTCTCACTGGGAGGGGCCTTGGACGAGTGTGTGAGGTACCCAAACACTAAATGTAGTTAAATATTGTGACACTGTATTAAAATACAGATCCAGCACAATGTTAATATTGAAGCCTACCACCTGAAAAGTCAGCTCTAATGAGCAGCGTTACCATTGTAAATATTTCCTTTTTCATGCAGAGTGTGCACTCTGCTCTGTGCTGCTCAGAGAGAGAGCAGCACTGTTCGACAAAGCTTAAAGTGAATGAATAGAGAGGGAGCGATGGTAAAAAGAAAGCTAGTAAATAAGAGAAATAAGAAGTTATTTCTGATCGTTTTCCAGCCGTTGAGTACAAATAATCACTATTAGGCCCCGACATTGCTGTTTATTTTGCTACGTGTGACACATGTAGACTGCTGTATGTGCTGGTGTGTGAATTTAAACTTAAGTTGTGTCTGTGTGATGTTATAGAACTCCTGCCTGCAGACTGTTCAGCGTTAAGCCACCAGGAAAAGTCCTGATGCCATCGATGGCCAGTCCAGCCTTGTGTCCTTGAACAGTTCACACATGCTGACCATCGTTCATGGGAGCGCGCTCTGATTTGCCAACGATCTGGATTTTTTAATCATAATTTCCAAAAACTGTCGCAGAGATCAAGATCAAGGCTAAAATCCCGTAGCTTGCACTGGGCATTACATAAGCAGTGGTGGGTGGGATATGAATCCTGTGATTGATAGAGTCAGAATTTCTGTATGAGAAAGAAAGAGTAGCCATGTCTCCACACCCATTTCAAAAACCATGTTGAACAAAACATTAATTATGACAAATATTTTCACACAGGCCTACTTGTAAACATGTTCTGGGAGGAACTTTAAGGTTTGGGGGAAAAAATAAAGCAACGTTACCACTGCCTCCTTTGCCTGTGCCTAACTAATGAAGCCACAAGCTGCAATAATCAGACCAAGCATTTGTTTTTCTATTCACCAGATCCACTTCAGATCCCACAACATTGCCTACGCTTCTAAAAGATTTTTCTGATTGTCTCATTTTTAGCTTTAGAACTTGCCATGTTGATTTAACCTTGTTAGAGAGAGTTTGGATTATTTTCTTTAGTTCAATATCTCTATGGGAGTCTGGCTCAGTGAAGGGTAAAACCAGTGGAGAGTCAGATTAATTGACTGAATACAAACAGATTCCAGCTCCCTTCTTAGTGAATCGTGGAATCATGGGGAGACACACTGAACATTATACCACAAGTATAGCTGCAGGTAGTTTCAGAGAAAAACATTAAAATGTACTGAAATCTCAAAATGTTTCCCATATAATTGTCAGCCGACCTGCATCTGCTGTGAGTATACAGGTGCAGAGGGAGAAAGATCATGAAGAATCCAGGGGAAAAGTGTCCTCACTATGGCATATAAACATATTTTCTAGACAGGTTTGGTCTGATAAAGCAACACTTAAGTCCAACTGTTGTAACTGAGGAACTCAGCGCTCAACACCTGCTTTAAAAGATATCTCTGCTTTCCAGCACTCTCCATCTAAGGAACATAAATCTGGGACTATGAAAACAAGCACTGACATGCATAAGTAAGAGGACCAGAAAAATGCATGAGTCATTTTCATTTTCTTCTTATTAAACTATCATATATTAAACTGTACATGTTTTTCTTTGGAAAATATTAAAATAATAATACCAATACCTTATGCATTCAGCTTTGTACTGACAACAGAAAAGAATAGTCAGCTAAAATATTGGGAAATCATGCAAGCAAGTTTAGTAACTGTAAAGACTATGGGATATGGGAATCCAATCATAACCCAACCACGTGGGCTCAGTTCAGTGTGCAGAATATTAAAAAACGCCTTAAACTCTGGTAGATATAAATTGGAACCACACAACAAGACATTAAATTTCTTAAGAACCATCAGCACACAAGCAAACTGCAGTAAAATTTCTATTGTTATAAGTCTCAAAAATGTGTCAGATCTTTCTTGTTTTTCATTTAAACAAGCCCGAATTTGCAAGAGCTGATGTTACAATCATCTAAGGCATCACGTTATCATAAAGTTACCGACATATCATAAAAGGAGTTTTGTTAAAGTTTTATTTTTTTCTCAAAAACAACCCCTTTTTCTTCTGTATATTTGGAAAGAAAGAAAGTGACGAAATAAAACTGCCTGCATTGATGCCTCCCACAAGAGTCTACAGTCTACGATTGATGAGTTAGAAGAACGGGTGGGGCTAATGTGTGGGGACGGGGAAAGCCATGACTAGAATAAAGTGTGTGTGTGTGTGTGTGTGTGTGTGTGTGTGTGTGTGTGTGTGCGCGTATTGGTTTTTGTTACCTATTTAGGACCTTATCTGGCATAAACACTGACCATATGAGGACTAATAGTCCTTACAGGGACCAAAGACTGGTCCTAATGTAGCATGACTTGGTTTCTAAGGTCCTGGTTAAGTTCAGGGATGAGGTATGAATTGAGGTTAGGTTAAGGTTAGGCTAAGGCATAAATAGGTTAAGGTTAGGGTTAAGGTTAAGGTAAGGGTTTGGGTTAGGCTGTACAAATGAATGGAAGTCAATGCAAAGTCCTAACAATAAATCTGTGCAAATCTGTGTGTGTGTGTGTGTGTGTGTGTGTGTGTTTCTACAAAGGCTGGCCATGTCACATGAATCCATTTAAGAAGCAATGTGTCTTTTTGTTACCAGCCACCCCCGCTGCCACGCCCCTTTTTTGCCAGTTGGCATGAATACAAACACATATGTTCACTCACTCACACACACACTTCTTGACCCCTATGCCAAAATTCAGCCTCCTCGGGCAAGAACTGTGGCTGCCAAAGAGTGGGGAATTTTTGTGGCCAACCATCCGACAGACCAACAGAGAAACCTATAGAGCTGCTGCTCGTGGATAAAAATGGAACATGTTTGATATGATCATGAAAGCTCTGATTGGTCTTTCACAGAACCATGCAAACTTTCCACACTTCATAACAATAGCTCGATTCATAATCAGCAGTACTGAGTATTACAGACTTAGTAAATGAATTCTTGTTGTTGACAGGCTCACACATTTGTGACGAATGAACCTCTGAACAGACTGACAGATATAGATTGATTAAAACATAATAAATGGGCACGTGCCAGACAATACACTGAGTAACTTTTATAAGTTTATTTAAAAACTTTATATCACTGGCTCCCTGGCAAACACAATTATTGAAGGTTGACTATTTTCCTCTCGTCCCCCTGATTAGGAAATATCTAATCCCTAAAGCTAATTAACCTTCTGACATCCAAGTACACAAAGACCTGAAAGAGTCTTTCAGGCAATTTGGATTTAAAGCTGAGTGAAGAACTGATAAATAGATTTCTGGATTTTTGTTTAGACATCTGTTGCCTGTCAGGGTTTGTCTTTTAAAGACGTGTCTCTGTGCTTTGTTGATGGCGTCGAGAACAGCAAAGCACGGCTGTGTTTTTGTTTTCTTTGAGCCAGAGGGATTCCAGCATGGTCCCAACAGACGTGAGCATAGCTGCCAGCCTGGAGGTTTGAACAGTGGACTGACACACTTAACCTCATCAGTCACTGCACACTTTCTCTCATTTGCATATGATACTTGGCTGTGGGGGGAAAGGTGGGGTACAATAACAAAGTTCCAGTCAAAGGGGCAACAATAATTTATGATGATCCCCGTGATGTTTTTTATCAAATACACACACTCTCTACCGCTTTGAGGATTTATTATAGCACACACGATGAATCAAGAACATATGGTAACGCTTAGCTGCCAAGTGTTTTTTTAAAGGCTCACTTTCCTCACAGTTCAGTGACATGAATTAGTGGTATGTTTGCTAATATTGAATGGGGATGTTAGCACAAAGGGTTAGTGAGCTAGTGATTAGTGTGCCTTCCTCAGCTAACAGCTCTGAAATTTCCTTTATTGTCATTATCAGTGCACAACAAATGCAGCTTAGGTATTTTGGCTGACAACAATGAAATTTAAAAAAACCCCAAACCTTTCCACATTTAAGCTTAAAACATAAAGGTGCACAATAACCCCTGAACCCTTTTTCAGTCTGGAAATTGATACAATTCTGTGGCAGTTGTTTCTTTATCCTCTTGGTCCTGAGAAACAACTTCAGCTTTGAGCCACACCAGGGATACATGAATGCAACAACCATTTGTTGTACAAAATATCCAGATCTCGAGACCATGAGGACCAGTACCGAAAACCGCTGTACCCATATGAGCCTCCTTACCAACTTGATTCCACTATCTTTTTTACAACAACAGTATGATAGTCTTGTGTGCACTGTCACTGTGTGTGCCAAGGAATATTCATATTGCTCTTTTAGATGACAACAAACTTCATAATATGGGCATAAATCATAGAACTAAGTAATGCTTAAGCATGACTCATTATGATTTAATGAATGCATTAATGCATGATGTATTTTGTGAATTCATTTTGCTGACCATTAACAAATGATCAAGTTCCTTTGACTTAATGTGAGCAATTTTAACTTAATAATTAAAGACTCTACATCAGATATAATTAAAATCACCCCCTCTGGCCTCAGCACTAGCAGCTTTAAAATTCTCTCTTCCAGTCTGGATTCTTTATAAAATAATGTTTTTAAAAAGGCCTTGGGTGGGTGATACCAGGGGCGTAAAAATAGTGCAGTGAGTGTGGTTGCACTGGGGCATTTAAGTGGAGGGGCCCATAGAGAGCCTCCCTGTGAACATTAAGCACCACTTTACCACTGTGCACTACCTGTGGACCAAACACAGCTGAGGCTAGTGTGAAGACCCTGACCCTGACTCCAGGGACTACAAAGACATGGCAGGACTGGAGAGGGTTGGAGAGAGAGAGGAGTGGTCAGGAATCACCAGCTGTGATTTTAAAATCTACTCACGAATACGGGTTTACTCAGACCAAGCTGGGGTTGGCAATTGTTGGAAAGACAAATGGAAGGACAAACACAGAGAGTTTTGGGTAGAGAGAAAGGGAAACTTGAATTCAAAAGGTGCACGATGGAATTTTTTTTGGTTTATTAGCAAAGTATGTTTAAAAATGTCCCTTTCTTTGCAGTAAGTATATTATGCTTCATTAGAAAAATGAAAAGCTAAGAGAGCTTGTGACATGTGACGTACTCACCGCAGGCATGGCTTAAACTATGAAGGAACAAAAAGGTGATATAACAGGGCTAGCTGGTTAGCACGCTAACCACTGGGGAGCAGTAGATATCTCAATGATACAATACATAGATGTCTCTGACGTGACATTGAAACAGTTATTTATCTTTTTACATTCCCCTGAAAAGTTTTGGTTAATTTTTGAATGTTTTACACTAAAATTCTTTGTTGCTTTAACCAACCTTTTTTTTTCCTTACAGAGGATATTTTAGCATGTGATATTAGGAAAGGCTCAGGTGTACTCGATAGCATTGGAAAAGAAAATATTTCATTTAGTTCCAGCTTGTTCCAGCTTGTTCCAGGGTATTGGACTCCAATACCCTGGAACAAGCTGGAACTAAATGAAATATTAACAAACCTAACAAACCTGAGCCATCATTAACAAAATTTGCTTCACCTGTGATTTGCCTGCCATGACAAGTCAAAATATCTGCTGTGAAAAAGTTCTATAGCGTCAGAAACCATTAGGAGCTTCGATCAAATTACATCAAATGCAAAATGGAAAAACAATATGGCTGCATGGTGAATTGCCTAGGACAGGAGTCCCCAAACTTTTCAGCCCGCAGCCCCCAAAATAACAGTGCCAGAGACCTGGGATCCCCACTGACCCTGGAGGTGGCATATAACTTTGTGCACAGCCATGCAAACGCACTATTAAGCCTACATGGGCATCAATAGGA
>JAPZDX010000023.1:22543643-22553943 GCA_029783625.1 Naso annulatus | reverse complement strand
CATGCAGTTCCCGTGACGGAGCCTTGAAGAGAATCTGGTCACATGCTGCATGAGACGTTACAGTGTGCTGCACATTTAGGTGTCTAGTCTGTGTTTTTCTACCAGAGCTATTTTAACATCCCACCTCATTCTGTTAATGTTTTTTTATATATTTATCTGTTGTTAAAAGATTGTATGTCTTGGAATAACTGGACCCTTTTAAGCTTTGCAACAAAGGCTTGTAAATTTGTATTTTTAAACCATCTTCAGTGATTTCACTGATGTTGTTTCGGTCTTTTCTGTTTATTTTTAAACCCATTCTCAGCTCATATTATCCAGCTTTTCTCTCAGCACATGCACAACTACCAAGAGCTGCTGTCAGGGTGAGACTGCTTTTAAAGAAAGATCCTCTTTCTGTGGTGAGGCGAGTGGGAGGAAGTGAGCCGAGAGAACGCACTGGTAGGGAGGAAGGGAAGGGAAGGTGGGGGAAGACTGTTACATCCCTAAAGGCAACGGCCAGCCAGCCGAGAGGGGAGGAGCTTGAGGGCTTTGGCTCCACAACCTTCCTCCTGATGTCACCATTCAGCTGCTGCAATTGTGAGTCTGTGTGGAGGGAAGACAGCCCAGAGAGGGGAGGGCTTTGAGAGGATACAAGAGGAGGGGGAGGTAAAGAGGGGTCGGGAAGGACTGGTGGACAGTGAAAGGGCTCGGTAGAGCTCCTTACTCTGTAGGCCTTGTAATCACTTGGCAAGGAGCAACAATGGGGCCTGCCTGCTTGAGAAAATCCCCGTCTGCAAGACGTCTGTGGCTGAGATCAGGCCTGCTGGTGCTATGTGTGCATTTATGTGGTTGAGAGAGACAGAAAAGAAAAAGGAGAGGACAATAGAGTGAAGGAAAAGAGACAGAGGGAGGGAAAGAGATGTGGGGTGGTGAGCTGTGAGCAGAGCTGGAATGCCATTGTCAGAGCTCGCTGCTCTGTGTTTCAGAAAGGGACAGCTGCCGCCGAGGCCTGCTTGCTCATGTGAGACAGGCAACCTAGTTCACCGTGAATTTAACTCCCATCTCCCCACAGACTGACAGACTGACAGACAGGTGGGGCCTGAACTCAGCCAGCTGGAGTCGAGGGAAGGAACTAGGAGGAATTCGGGGAGTGGCATTTTAAAGCTTCCTCTTTCCTTTCCTTACTCTCAAAGAAAAGAGGCCCTGCTGTATTTATCAAGGCACTGTTTGGGGCTGAAGAGCAGAGTGGGACGCTTTATCTCATGGTGCTATGTGCAGGCCTGAGTTAGCACAATCCCAGATCAGACTGAAAAAACAGTCGTGTCAATGCAACCTCAAAGGAAAAATTACAAACCCTGCTGTTGGAATAGTGGATGAAAGATGAGGCGAGGCTGGCGAAGTGTGTAATCATAGGGCTGTGACGCATGATGAGGTGATGGGTGAGTTCACTGTGCTTTGTAGGAAAAGGTTTGAGTGTGTTTCTTTTGGGATTAATTAGCTCTTAACTTCGCTATTCACTAAGATTTTAACAATTGCAGTTATGTAAAGTTAAAAGTAACAGAATATCTCCTAAGTTTTACGTTATTTGTAATTATTAGATTTTTTCACAACATTTTTAGTATTCCTTTACAAATGCATGTGATTAACACAGTGTGCTGCAGAAGAGGACAACTTCCAGTGGTATTTGTGATAAGCGTTAAATCAGCCATTTCTCACTCAGACAACTTGATGCTTTGTTATTTTACGAAGTATTTATGAAGTGACTGAGAATTTATGACTGACTGACTATAGTGAATGAGTTTTGCCCACATCACAAGATCCTAATCGGGCAATAATTGCTTAATGGTGTTACAAACAAACCAACTGGAAAGAAATAGAGACACAAAACGATAAAATGCTTGTATCTTTGGCCAGGTAGTCCACAGTTTCTACAGAGGTATACGTTTCAGTGTAAAGTGTTTGATACTGACTGCTGGATTTATTTGCTTTTTCTTTAAAACAGTGAACTGCCTTTTCATGAGTTATTACTGTTATTCAATATGAGCTCTCCATTCTTCGGATGTCATGCAGACTTTGTAAGACATAACTCATTGAAAGTGCTCCCCTTCTAAGTTCCATCTATCTCTAATGTATTTTTATTTGTGTTTATTTAATCCTTTATTTATACAAGTGGTCTCATTGAGATTGAGATCTCTTTTTCAAGAGAGACCTGTGTGCAATATGAGAAGAAACAAACAAATAAAAAAACAATACATTTTAAGCAACAGACACAATGTAAATTTTAAAAATTATGAAAATCATTTACAAGTTTGATTATAATTACATAAGTACAGCCCTTTGCAATGTTCAAGTGGGATAAGAAAATGTAACTTCATATGTTTTTGTAGCTCATTCCATTTTTGTTCGGCATAATATTTGAACCCACTCTTTCCAAATTCAGTATGAATAGGATGTACAGCTAATGTTAAAATGTCCTGTGACCTGACATTTTAAGTGTTGTGTTTAAATGTGAGCAGAGAGCAGAGGTAGCAAGGCAATTTTTGCAGTCCAGTCCTATAAATGAACAAAACACAATGTTGCTCCCTCTTGTTTGTTGAGGAGGGCCAACCTATTGTTTCATTTAAGATGCAATGGTGAATGAGAAATGCATCATCTGTCATGAAATGCAGCGCACTGCGTTAAACCGAGTCAAAAGGTTTCAGGGTGGTGGCAGTTATTCGGCTAGCAGGAGAAAAACAGGATTTGTTTTCTATACAAAAATCCAATTTTGACCTTTAGTTTGCTTAATAGGTGTTCCACATTGGTCTTAAAAGTAAGTCTGGTATTAAGCCAGAGTCTCAGGTATTTATAACTTTCAACAGTTTTAATTACTGTACCTTGAAGGGTTTGAATATGTGTAATAGGACGGATACTCTTAGGAGAGCAGGAGGACTCTGGTCTAGATGGACTAGGTGAAGAGCTTTGATTAAAGAAACATGATGCTGTCTCAAGGTTTTTAGAGGATGCTGCATGACAGACGTGATCATGACAAAAAGAGCAGCATTTGAAATTAAGTAAAAACACGAGCAGACCTGGAGGCTAATGATGTTTTCTCTATAATGTTGTGTTCTGTCATTTCCCAGATTAAAGTTGTCTTACTTAAAGGATATCCAGGAGAAAAAAAATTAACACATGGCCCTGGAGTTAATGATTTTACACAAATGAATTGAACTAAAATTCTTCATAATGTCACATAGAAATAAACTAACCTGAGCAGACTTAATGGATTAAATGCTCTGAACTTTTTATGAAATAGAAGTTAGTGGTGTTTCTAAGCAAGGTTTATTCATCATATTTAAGTCGTTTGTCTGTGACTTTGGTTTTCATGTAATCCTCTATGTGCTTTTAAGCAATACAACAGATGTACAACATGTCATTGGCACACATTGGATAATCCTTGTTTGACCCAGTGATACAATTTCATGTGACAGCAACTGCCGTCTGAGCAGATATCGAGCTGTTAGACGCTCATCTGGAGCTCAATAAATGTCAGACAATAAAACAGAGCAGAGGCCGTTTTGTTGCTAAAATGCTGCAAGAATTTGCATGAGATGAATTAGATCATTTTGGTTAACAGCATATTTACAAGCACAAATTCTACACTTCTAACAGCACTGTAAACACAGACATGTTGGCTCCTAGACTGCATAGTTTCTGGACTGAGAGCTCAGCCCTGCAGTGTGAATCACATGTATTCATTTTTCTTTTGCTGCATTTACTCGATTAGGGTTTTCACTTGTAAAGTCAAACAACCTCTGGCTATGTACATATTTGTAAAGCAAGACGCTCATCCCACTGATATAGCTTAATAAGGAAGAGAGTATAAAATGCCAGCAGATACAGGATGAGGTTTTATAATGTTAACAGCTTTATGACTCATTTCTTCCTTTGCTCATGCTGAGGGCAAGCGATACACCCTCCCCACCCTGGTTGAATGTTTTCTCAATGCTTTCTTGACCTATTTCCTGTTCCTTCCTCCCTGTGTGTGCAGGTTAAGTGGTCCCTGTGCCCCCTTTGAATGTCCGTCACCATGGCGAAGCGTGAGACCGGCAGCACCAGCCCAGTGGTCAGGCAGATAGACAAGCAGTTCCTGGTCTGCAGCATTTGCTTGGACCATTATCACAACCCCAAGGTCCTGCCCTGCCTGCACACCTTCTGTGAGAAGTAAGCGTTGAATTAATCAGTCAAACTTTGTTTGTATAGCGCCTTTCATACAATGCAGCTAAAAGTGCTTCAGGGTAACTGACATGACTGATTAATAGGTTTTAGAGGGCAGTAGAGATATAATCATTTAAATAATGGGTTTCAATTAAAAAGAAAAACAATACAAGATGAGAACTGAATTAAAGTCGTAAAACGTATTAAAGAGAAATTCAGCAGTGATAGAGCTTATAATTATTTTGCTACAAGTTATATCAGAAGTTAAAATTTTTAATTCAGAAACTGATCATGTAAAAACACACATATAAATAGCTTAGTGAATTGAAATGTTTTCTGTGTCTCCTCTGCCTGCAGTTGGATGTTTAAAGAAATTTTAAAATGATGTCTGATGACCTCAAATCATGCCATTTTTTCCAGCTATTCTCTCATCGTTGTGGCTTTTGCATGATGTAAGGCACCAGCCACTCTGAGCTTGGGCACAAAAAGCAGACAGCATTCTTAATGGCATATAGCACTGCTGGCAGCAAGCACTGATTTCCACTTCTATGTTGCTCCCTTGTACAGTTATTAAAATAATTTGAGGCTCTCTGGTGTGCAAAGTTCAAAAGTATAGACGAGAGTCTAATATGTAAAAGAAAATGTTTGCATTTTTACACCATATTGACTTCAGGTAGGTGCTAATGTGTAGCTTCAGCCCTCCAAGTCATTTCTTTCACATCTTGTCTCTGTGTAGATGTCTACAGAACTACATCCCTCCCCAGTCTTTGACGCTGTCATGCCCAGTGTGCAGACAGACCTCCATCTTGCCAGAGAAGGGTGTGGCAGCTCTGCAGAACAACTTCTTTATCACAAATCTAATGGAGGTGTTACAGCGGGACCCAGAGTGCAGCCGACCTGAGGCCTGTAATGTTCTCGAGTCAGCCAGTGCAGCTACAGCCTGTCAGCCCCTCTCTTGCCCCAACCATGAGGGCAAGGTAAGCTGAAACAGATGCCTGCTATGTAGTAGGTAGAAGAAAGTATATGTAGTCGGGCAAATCTGTAAGAGATCAGCCACCAGTTTATAGCAACACTGTGCATTGATACTGGATCTTATGCTGAATATTTTTTACTCCTTAATGTGTTTGAATTCATAAGCAAATTCATCCACAGAAATATGTTCATTTGTCATGTGCTCCACTGCGCCCTCTGCAGGTGATGGAGTTTTACTGCGAGTCATGTGAAACAGCCATGTGTCTGGAGTGTACAGAGGGAGAACACAGGGAACATGTGACAGTTCCTCTGAGGGATGTGCTGGAACAGCACAAGTCAGCACTTAAAAATCAGTTGGACACTGTGCGCAACAGGTTTGATTTTCTGTGCTTTAATCCGTGATGAATTATGTGATAGCATTGCAAAGATCTTGAAAATATTGTAAATATTGTTTTTTTTGTGTGTGTGTTCATCGCTTCCTCTGGCAGATTACCTCAGTTGACGACTGCCATTGAGCTTGTGAATGAGATCTCCAAGCAGCTCACGGAGCGGAAAAATGAGGCAGTGACTGAAATCGGCAACACTTTTGATGAACTGGAGAAGGCCTTACATCAACGCAAGAATGCTCTCATTACAGAGGTGGAAAACATCTGCAGCGCCAAGCAGAAGGTTGGAGGTCTTTCAGATTTCTTCTTTGAATGGGAGAAAATGAAAATGTGATAATGTTTTATGTTTTGGTACAAGCAGTGCACCCCTGACTGTCAGCCTTTGTCTCTCTGGATATTTCTAGGTGCTTCAAGCCCAGCTGACGTCTTTGCTTCAGGGCAAAGAGAACATCCAAAGCAGCTGCAACTTCACAGAGCAGGCCCTGAGCCATGGCAGTGCCACTGAGGTCCTGCTGGTCCAGAAGCAGATGGGTGAGCGGGTCAGTGCCCTGGCACGACACAGTTTTCCCGAGCATCCCCATGAAAACGGACACCTGGAATGCCAGGTAGAGACAGATGGACTGAGGCGCTCCATCCAGAACCTGGGAGTCCTGATCACAACAGGGGCTGTTGGCCACACAAGTGTTGCCACTGGTGAAGGCCTGCGACATGCACTGGTCAACCAGCACACTACTGTCACAGTCACTACAAAAGACAAGGACGGAGAACTAGTGAAGACTGGCAATGCTGCTCTGAGGGCAGAGATTGCCTCTGCAGATGGAGTGTGCACTGAAGCTGAGGTGGTGGACAACAAGAACGGCACCTATGAAGTTGGATATACAATCCGCTCAGAGGGAGAATTCACCTTCTCTTTGCTGCTCTACGAGCAGCCGGTGAGGGGGAGTCCGTTCCGTTTACGTGCCGTCAAACCATCAGATGTCCTGCAGTCACCAGACGACGTGAAGAGAAGAGTGAAGTCTCCAAGCGGAGGAGGAGGTCATGTCCGACAGAAGGCTGTGCGCAGGCCCTCCAGCATGTACAGCACCACCAAGAAGAAGGAAAACCCAATAGAGGATGAGCTGATTTACCGAGTGGGTGGGTGAATGTTTTGCAAGTTCTGCTCTTAATTTTGGCAACTGCTGACTTAGTCGCATGATGTTTGTAGAGCCTACAGTCAGTCATGTCTGTGGATAATCTGAGCTCCTGATGATTTAGTTTATCTTTTTGGCTTAAAATTGTTTCTTCAATCTGTTAAATCAAGAGGTAAAAGCAAAACATGAGAGGTATCCCAAGATTATTTTACACATGCATGGTGCTGAAGTAGCCTGATGTCTTGTCAATATGACAGGAACAAGAGGGCGAGATAAAGGAGAATTCACTAACCTGCAAGGCATCTCAACCTCCAGTAATGGAAGAATTGTGGTGGCAGACAGCAACAACCAGTGCATACAGGTCAGTATCTGTCATCTCATGGATGAAGATTTTAAAATGGACCAATAGATAAACTCGGTTGTAAGATGTAGCGTTTTTCAACTCCGCCTTTTATCTAAGGTGAATTCCTTTTTATCTTTTAATGATTTTGAGAAGGTTATGCATGCATTTTTTTACTACCCGTCTTGATTGTTGCAACGCACTTTATTTTGGTGCAAGCTAAGCCTCTCTTAATCATTTACAACTTGTTCAGAGCGCTGCAGCTCGTCTCATAACTAGAAAATGCAAATTCGAGCATATTTCCCCCATTTCAGCATCCCTGGCTCCCTGTGCGTTTTAGGATTGATGTTAAACTTTTATTGACATATAAATCTTTAAACGAATTGGCTCCTTCTTAGCTTTTCTGACCTTTTAAAACCCTATATTTACCGTGGACACTAAGATCCACTGATCAGTTGCTTTTGTCTGTCCTGAGGTCAAAGTTGAAGGTTAGAGGTGACCGAGTCTTTTCAGTAGCAGAGCGGTGGAATGCTCTGCCTCTTTATGTTAGGCTGTCCCCCACACTGCCTGTTTTTAAATCAAACCTTAAAATGCACTTTTATTCCTTGACTTTTGCCTCTGCCTGACAGATGATGTTTATCCCGTCCTTTTCTATTGTCCTTTATGTTTTAACTCTTTACGTCCTGTTGTTTTTTTTATATTGGCCGTGTGTTTTATTGTGTTTTTATCATTTTAATTTCTCATTGTACAACACTTTGGTCAACTTTTTTTTTTGTGTGTGTGTGCCTTATAAATAAATTTGGATTTGGATTCTTGTCAGCTACAATAAAATCAAATGTAGTTCTTCATTACTTAGGTTTTGGAGAATTGAATATTCCCTTTTTCTAGGTATTCTCAAATGATGGCCAGTTTAAGATGAGGTTTGGGGTGCGAGGTCGGTCACCGGGGCAGCTGCAGCGCCCCACAGGGGTCACAGTGGACATGAATGGTGACATAATTGTAGCCGACTATGACAACAGATGGATTAGCATCTTCTCCTCAGACGGCAAGTTCAAGGTGAATATTCCCAGACAGGAAAAAGAAATGTTTTCCCAGGACAAATTCAAAATGTTTGAATGAATAACCATGCCGTCTCTCTGGTCACAGAACAAAATCGGTGCTGGAAGACTGATGGGACCGAAAGGTGTGGCTGTGGATAAGAATGGACATATCATTACAGTTGATAATAAGGCATGCTGTGTGTTCATCTTCCAATCAAATGGGAAGCTTGTGACCAAGTTTGGAGCCAGAGGAACATCAGACAGACACTTTGCAGGTACTGTGTAATACTTTATTCACATTTTAATGAAGTCTTTTACAGGAAGACAGAATGAGCAGCGAATGATGCTTCATGTCTCATTGCATGTGGTTGGGCCAGATTTACAGATTTTATTTATGTTTCATTCTTTGCAGGAATGTTGATCTGCACAAAAGGCATTCATTTAAAGAAAAGCATGTTTCTATAGACCTTAGAGGCTAACTCGTGAGCATGTTTAGTTGCTTTTATAATTCATCATTGCACAGTTTATGATTCTTTGTTGTTGCATTGAAAGCCTTGCACTGTAAACACTCACCTGATTGTCACAAGGCACATTTGTAAAGAGGCAAACATTCATAGTGCACATTTATGCATGAAAAAGATGTAATGATTGTCTTCCTGTCTTTGCCTCTTGCTCAACAACATCGTTGAATAAAAACTGCTATTAATAGATTTGCCTGCATTGCTGGAATTCCTCATTGATGTGGCTTCAGTTGTTGCACAGACCAAAGTATTTCAGTTGACACTCACCCGTTCTTTCAGTTCATTATCTCACTCGGACCTTTTCTTTTCTTTTAGAAAAAAGTGGTGCAAACATTGCACTGGAACAAAAGCTTAGTAAATCTGGCCCTGTTTTCAGTAAGTAACTGATTCCCAGTGAATGTGACCTAAGAAATGAATCTTTGTCCTTTTCCGTTTTGTTGCATCAGCTCTGTCATGTCTCACATATTGTCCTACATCCACTCTCTATGTGACCACTGTGACTTGTTTTTTCAAAGTCTGAAAATAGTGTGGAACTTCCTCTCTGATGTTGTGAAGCTGTGGATGACTCATCTGTCCTCTCTTTCTCTCTCTGTCTCCTCTGCTGCTTCCAGGTCCTCACTTTGTGGCTGTAAATAACAAAAATGAAATTGTGGTAACAGACTTTCATAATCATTCGGTCAAGGTATGACTCTTTGCAAGTATGTGTGATTTTTTTTATGTACTGAAGCTGCATCAGAATAATTGTGATAAAACAAAGTGGGTGAAAAACCTTCATATTTAAAACTGTTAAATTTGTGAATGCTACAGCAAACGTTTCCCCCAGTTTTTTTGTTTTGTTTTGACTATTTTCATTTTTTTAAAGTTCAGTCTTTCTAAGTGCTGGGGTTACGATGAATGTTTATGGCTGCCAATCTTTATTTCCACAGTAACGCTGCTAGTCTCCTTTATATGTGCACATGATACAAAAAAAACCCCAACAACAACTGTAATTTAAAACCACTCAGTTTAGGGAAAACAGGAGGCAGAATTAACCAAAAATAAACTTAAGCAAACATAAAATAAAAATGACAGATTGAAAAGTAAACTGTCGTTGCTAAGCCTAGCTCTGTTCGTTGAGCTTTATGCTTTGTATTCTACATGTTTTCTTGTGTGTGACGACATGACATCCTCTCTTTCTCTTTCCTGTTTAATCTTTTTCCTGCAGGTGTTCAATGCAGATGGGGAGTTCCTGTTTAAGTTTGGTTCACATGGAGAAGGGAACGGCCAGTTCAATGCGCCAACAGGTGTGGCCGTGGATGCCAATGGAAATATCATTGTCGCTGACTGGGGCAACAGTCGGATCCAGGTTAGCTTAAGAGCACCTCATCTCATTGAAGTCAGGGAGCCAATTTGTAAGAATGTCAACCATTTACTAGGGCTGGGAATCACCAAAGGCCCCATGATGATATTATCACAATATTTGAGTCACAATATTTGAGTCACAATATGATATAATCACGATATTGTGATATGTTAGTATTATGAGTATTGGGAATATTGGGATTTCATGTATTTCAGATTTTTTTTCCCCCTTTTCAAAGGAAATTAATTTTCCCAAAATAAAAATGTGTCATCATCTATTTCATCTGATTAGATAATGTTTTCAGTCTATTCGTCTCACTCCAGTAATTTTTTATTGCATTTTTTATTACCTCACCAGACAGTGGGCGCTTAGCACCATCTAGTGGACAGAAAA
>JAPZDX010000023.1:22521426-22532721 GCA_029783625.1 Naso annulatus | reverse complement strand
GCATTCAAATCATGAAGTATTTCTGTTTTCCTCTTTATTTTTTCTATACTATTATTTAGTGGTTTTAGAAAGTCATACATGACAAAAGAGCATACATATTAATAACATGCATATTAAATGTACTGAAAAAAGAGAAAAAAGAGAAAGAGACAACAAAAACACCTTCCTCCTTAACAAAAAACAAAAAAAACAAAAACAAAAAACAACCTATTTTTGGAGAGAGGACCCAGAGAGCCCATTAAACATTCATCATTTTTCATTGTGGGCAAATAAAAATAATAATACCATAATAGTAATATTTACAATATATAAACATAGCTCGTCCAAAATCACAGGTGTAACTTTTTATGTTTCAAACTAAAGGCAAGGCAGGCAGAGTTTGATGTGTCAGTGTTCTTCAAAATTTTCTGTTTTTCTTTAACATTAAAATTGAGAAATGCATATCACATACACAGTTTTGTGTGATGCAAAATTTACCCAAACTCCTCTAAAAGAGCCGTCCTAAAATGGTTGAAGGATTCCAAGTGGTGAAAGTCCTCAGAGGGAGTGCTCTCTGGTATCTGCACTTTCCTCTGACCTGTGAGACGTACCTGTCTGCACTGGCTCTGTGTTCATGTGGAGACGTGCCTACGCCTCTGGGCGCTGAGAGCTCAGGCAAATGATTTGCAGGACAGCCTTCTGACACAACCTGCTGGGCCTTGATAGATTCCTGTGGTCGTGTTAAGCTGGGCACTAAGCCCTACGCTGTGACACGACACTGGCCCCAGCCTGCACAGGGTTGTCTCCACTCAGCCTGCCTGCCCACTTAGAGGAGCGCTCGGGTCACACAGTGCACTCACAAACAACGGCACTTTCTTTTCCCATCGATCCTGCCCTAGACATCCTGAAACTGAACCTGTGACGACTGAGTCTATGCATCTACATACTCTCCTTTGCTCTGTTCAAGAGTAACCATAGCAACAAAATCTACATTCAGAGCTGTGCAAGAGCTGAGTGTATACCATACCTACCCTTTGATGGAAAGACAATAGTGACAAGAGTAGAGTTTTATTTGCTAGATTTATGTTCTTTATGATTTTGAGACTAAATAGTCTGAGGATCAAAATAAGTAATTTCTTTCTTAACTTGCTGTTATTATCTTGTACAACTTTTCGGATTTTCCCTGATCAACATGGTTAATGAAGAAAAAAGTGAAACCACTGCAGTATCTATTTCGGATCTTAAGGTATTGCTACTCATGTTAACTTTATATTACCCGCAGCAGCCTGCTCACTTGCTAAGGCATGTTTATTTCTACCACTTTCACATTTAGTTCGTATAGCTACAGGCAATAAGGTTCTACTTGTTGAAAAAAGCTGTTATTCGCGCAGCTGCTGCATTTGTTATTAAATAAAGCAGAGGCCAAGTAAAATGAGAAAACTCCCACCACAAAGACAAACCAATATACTCAATGTATGTCTACCTTCAGAGCCAAACTGCATTTGTGGGTGCTGTAGGGCTCTAATTAATTACAGGGAGAATGGTGGAGGTTTTCATCATGATGTGCCCCATGCACTCTTCCAGCCCTCCTTTATCAAAACTCTACCTTAATTAACTGCAAGCCAACTAACAGTAGGTCTCCATGTGAATACAAATGTTAAAGGCTGCAAAGCATGAGAGGGCTTTAAGATTTCCTCCTCACAGCTCCACTTACTGTGTAAGCGCTGCAGCTACAAACAGCATTGTGTGCACATAGAGTAACAGATGAATGAAGATCTTTGCAAGGCTGCCGGTTATTGACTCACCACTTTGACAAGTCAAATAACTGCTCTACCAGGAGTTGAGGGAAGCAGGGTGTCAGGTTAGTCATTACTACACAGGTAAAGATGGCTCTTCAGACAATAATGGATGACTTCTCAACGGGCCAGTATTGACTTTGGGATCTTTAAAGAAAAACCAAGCAGGCAAACGGGGTTTTTATATGCCTGTAAATGATTAATGAGGATTGAAATTCCGGCAGTATTTTAAAAATGAAAATGGGCAAGACTTGTTATAGGACAGACCAGAGCAGTAACTGCTGAGTCCACATTCCTATCCTCAAGGGGGTCGGCTGCTTTATTGAAGTGACTCCTTGCACAGCATGTCTAAAAATGACAAAAGGGGGTCAGAGGTGAGCTGAAGCTCAAAGGTGGGGCTACTTACCTGTCCATCAGTTCCAATGGTGCCTCCGCAGTCACTGAGCAGCTCAGACATGTCATAGTAGCTGGTGAATTCCCACAAACAAGCCTCCAAGTTGAGGTTTCTGTAGAATCGGAGTGTACTGGACCCCCTGAGAGAAGTGCTGTATTGGTATGGGGCAGTCTCTCCAATCACTTCTGGATTTTTGGTGGCTTCGGTAAGGAAGCTGTGGCGAGTCTTGACCTCAGTGAAGTCTAACAAATTGGAGCAGCGATGGTTGCCAACGCGAGTACCGTCATGGCTCAGCGTGAGCTCAAAGTTAGACAGGGGCCGGGTGGACACAACAGGCAACATACCTGAGAGAGGATGCAGGCAAAGCAGCAGGAATGTTAGATTAACAATTAATGGGTATTTCTGTCTAAAGCAGTTTATTGTTAAAAGAATGTGGTTAATGAGTGACATATGAAGATTTAAAGACTTTCCCAGCTCAAGAGACATCTCAGACTTACTAACTGTGATACTTTAAGTGATAAAGTCATTTTGAACATCAAGTCTGCTGTTCTTACCATCAATGTGGGGCATAGTGACAGTTACTTTGATGAGGTTTGGGTGGTCTGTGTCTTCTGTTCCAGTGTATCGCAACTTAGCAGAGAAGGGCTCAGCCCCAACTGTGCCTGCGACACGAGGCTGGCACATTCCTGCAAACAGGCCATAAACAAACAAACATCAAACATTTTGTTTCCAGAAAAATCCACAAAAAAAAAAAAAATCTTTTAATGTTTCAGTTTTCTGTCAGAGCAAGGACAGCAAGTAGCAGCAAGAGAGCAAAATCCATCCAGCAGCTGGTTATCATGCTGAGAGAAACATTTCAAGCTAGAGACTGAGTTACACTCACCCTCGTCCATGCTGATGGACACTATGGGGCTACTGAGCTCCAGACCTTCATCCCCGTTAGAGTTCACTCCTCTTGCAGCACACTGGACCCTGGATCCAGCCTGGAAGTAGACTGAGTCCAGAGTGATGAGCTTGGAGGAGGTGAAGAAGGTGTCGAAGTCAACTTCCCTCATGGGGCTGGTGACGCCGTCGGGACCGGTGGGGGCACTTACGAGCCAACGATAACGAGTTAGGGTGTTGTTGATGTTCTCGCTCACACAGATGGAGCCTGTTTTGTCATAGTCTGGGTACTTTGGGTTACAGGCCTGCAAAAGGAAACATAGATTATATTTGTGAGTGAAGTCTTTTCTGTATACTCCTAAAGAGCCCTCAAGGATGCAAATAACAGGGAGCGTGTAGGCAAATTCACTAAATACTTCTCGATTAACAGTATTTTCCTGCTTGCAACTGCACTGACAAGTCTTGATTAATGAATCATCAACAAACCAAAAGACTGAAAAGTACACTAATTTAATGGACTTTAATTTGGGACGTACAGTGACACAAATGACAGGGTAGCCGGCCACGGGGAGAGAGTCCCTGTGTCTGTCGATGTCATCATAATGCAGCAGAGAAACCACTCGAGGCACTGAGGGAAAGGTGACATCTGCCATACTGTTTGTCTCCTCGATGTAGATTATGGCTTTGCTCATCTGTTGATTGACAAGCAAAGGCAATCAAGACGTTGTTACCGAAGAACAAATTGCTGCAGCCTTCCAATGTGACAGTTAGCCAGGTATAGTTTGACACTTGACAGTTAAATTATATGCTAATTTGACTTAATTATTACCTGTGTCTCTGCCACCATGTTCTCATCAGGCTTCAGGTGCACAGTGAACGCCTCCCTCATCTCTCTGACGCTGTCGTATAAAATTTCCACCTCCACAAAGTGCTCTGTGTCCCCATCCTTGAACACAATTTCTGCAGAGAACAGAAAGATTTTTCTAGCAAGTTTCAAATAAATGCTTTCTTGGTAGTGTATGAAAAAGGACTTACCCTCAGATATGGGATGGTAGTCCTCCCCAGAGGTAGCAGATCCATCCTTGGTGTGAACTCGGACAACTGAGACTTTCGATGTGTCTCCAACACGCAACACTGGGATCTTTACCACAGACATTTGGCCGCTTTGCTTCGGCTCATTCACACTGAATTTGGTCTCTCCAAACCTAATAATGGGCTCTGAGAAAGCATGGCAAATAGTTTAAATCATGCCGGTAAATTAAAACTGTAACATTACAGCATATCACATATTAACACCTGTGTACGCATGACTTTCTAAATCTGTTGCCCAAGTGACACCAACATAAAAGCCACTATGGTAGATCTGTGGAAACTGAGTTAAGTAGGCTTGAATGCAGACTAGATAAAAAAAAAAGTCTCAGAGAAAATGTAAAAGATGTTTCAATCAATAATAAAACAGACACATAATAAGGAACAGCATGTAGCGAGAAAGCAAAGCACTCTTACTGTCTGCATCATCTTTTATCTTGATGATCGTCTCATTCTGCCCCCCGATAGATGCTCCAAACGGAGATTCACTCTTGGGGCTTCCCAACACGAGACGGAGCTCTTCCTCTTCCTCATGTTCTATGTCGTCAACCAGCACGAGCACACAAGGCTTTTCAATCTCTCCTGAAAAAGACACAAAAAGAGAGAGGATTTTGAGCAAATCTGTCTCTGTGTAAGTAAAGCAAACACCAAATATGAAAGGTCTTGTGTACAAGGTCACCTGGTAAGAAGGTGATGATTGAAGCATCTGTGTTGGGCCTCTCATTAAAGTCCATCATGACCTGGGCGGTCCCCTGCCTGCTGTAGCAGCGCACAGTTGACTTGTAGCTGATATCGCCACTGCGGAACACAGTAGCAGAGATCTGCCCTGAGTTCTCATCGCCCACATACACAGCTTCACGGAACTGCACCTTCGGCACTGCAAGAGCATAATAAAACCCATAAATCAACATCAGAAATACAGTGGAAAAATTCACAATTCACTGAGGATAACCCTCTGACTGAACTCTGATTCCAACCAAGACGTTTACTCACAGTCTGAAACAGAGTCATTGATGAGGATCGTAGCCTTGCTCGGCTCTCCAAGGATCCCGTTCATGGGCATCCGCAGCACCAGCTCAAACTTCTCGGGCCCCTCCAGCACCGGTTGGCCCAGGTCATCCAGGATGGTCACACGAAAGGTCTGCATTGTGACCCCCGGTGCAAAGTCCAGATTCCGGCTGATCCCCACATAATCCACACCAGCTGCTCCACAGCACAGTATAGGTCAGATGTGTTTCAAAGAACAGAGAGCTTATGGGATATAGTGGATATAGTACAAATGGACTGCAGTATTTGATCTTATTTCAACAGCAGATCTCATGTTACTTCATAATTCATTTGTGAATGTCAGGCAGCTAGTAAGATGAAAGGATAAATCATGCTTGCTGTCAAAATGACGCTTTCCATCTCATGGTCGATGGGAGTGAACATTTTGAATTTGTTGCATGATTAAAGACGAGCTGCAAGAAACTGGATATCTCCCCGAGCGCAAACAGGTTATTCATTTGCCATTCTTTGAAGAGTCTGGGTATTGAGAGCTCACCCTTTGCCCGCAGGCTCTTCTCATGTACTTATGACCCAGTTATGTGCGTAAGTGTGGTCTTGCATTTCTACCATGCTGCATATGATTAGATGCTAGTTATTTTTACAGTTATAACAGGGGAAAGAGCAAAGATGCTCAGAATGGGTGCAGGGGAGAGAAGACTGCCTGGGGGCAGGAGATAATAGAGGCTGCAGGGAAGGCTTGAGGAGACAGAGTCCAAAGCGCTTACCATTGTGCAGAACAATCAGTATGCATTCCTAAAGCTGTCCTCACTCAAACAACCATTATTCTCACAACACTGCCTATGAGGCACGGGCCCAACCAAAGAGCCCTGACATCTCTCCTCCTAACCTAAAACAATGTTTACATTCCCCAGGTCGTCCACCCTACACATTCAGCGTTAACATCTCCTTGGACTCTTGAGCTCAGGGAAACAAAAAGTGACAGGGTGACGACTTAAGTCTATTGTTCTCGGTGGTTTACATTCCCCATAGCACTAACTGGCTAAAGCAGTCAAAGTAAAGGCGCCTCGCAGGTACACATACCCTCAGCTGAGACAGGATCTGTCTTCCTGGAGCGCACTGTGACAGTTCCTCCTTTGGAGAGATCTGTCCCTGTCCTCCACACCTGCACCTCCACGAAGCCATCGCTCTCATCCACGTGGTAGTCTGTGTTGCCAAAGTAGAAGACAGGAGCTGGGGGGGAACAACAGAGGAAGGATGAAGGAGATAAAGAAGAGCACACAGAAGGATGTCATCCATAACCCTCTTTTAACTGTTTCACAACATGATACTTGAATGGCTGTTGTAATTGTGGAGTAAAATCTGTAATAGCTAGCATGCCCCGTAAGATTACCTCTGATTACAGGAGAAATTGAGGGAATGTTTTCATCGACACACTAGCAGGTAGTCAATGCTGTAATTGTAGCCCTTAAACAACACTTTCTAACTTCCTGTAATGATGTTTTGGGGGATTTTTTTTGGCATATTCAACAACCATTAAAAGACAAAAACAACCTTAAGGTAGAGCAACATTTCCTGGTTTTGTTCTGGATGAGTCTGGCTGTGGAGCTGGCTTTGATAGTTATGGGTCTAAGAGGCAGACAGGAGGCCTGACAGGAGGTCTGGGGGAAGTAGAGCTCCATGTGCCAGCCCAGGCCTGCCTGACTGCAATTACTGTTTCTTTGAGCTAAGATTCCACCGCAGCCAAACTCACTCACTATCATTCCATTTAACCCTTTCACACCCTGGTTTCTTTTAACAGTGTACGAGATGTCATGCTGCTGGGTGAACAGTGGCTTAAGGGCTTGGACCCTGTATGAGTTCCCTTTGGGTGGTGCACTCAGTCTCTGTTATACTGCAAAAAATGCCATCACAAAGAGATAATTTATGGGCTTTAGGCGCAGGGGGCAAATACAGAAAAAACCTTGAGCAGCCAAAAGCTAAAACCAATCCATAGCAGAATTTTTACTTACAAAATGCACACATTTCCATAAGTGATTAAATACATCATTGTTATAACGACTAACGGGAGCAAGCCACTCCTGAGCAGTGACAAATGTGTGCTTTTCATAGCAACTGTGACCAAATAATGAATAAATTAAGTAAATGACGATGGCCATGGGCAGAGTAGTGGTTTCCATGACAATGGAAGTCTGCACCTACAAAATGCTACTTAGCTGCTTCTCATCACACAGTGTGANNNNGAGGGAAGGGATGTGCAAAAGAGTGATAATTGCATTAACAAAAACAAATCCATACTGTTGTAACTGCGGGATTATTATGTTATGAAACCAAAATACAAGAGCAGGGAAAAAAGAGATTAACTGTCAGTCAACAGAGCTGCCAGGCGCAATTACTGATCATAAAATAATTTTCACCTCTTGCACTCTATCGCTCTTCTTCCAAGTAATCTCAAAAGAAAATGCATATTTTGATGCAGTCTGCTCCAGCAGGAACAGCTCTATAGTGACAAGATAAGACAAGTTCTAAAGGGGAAATAATCTTTTTAGGTAAAGCCTTGGGATTTGTGGTTCTCAGAGGAGTCATCTCTGTGGCTGAAATAATATTTCTCCTAAGAGCGAGCAAAGGAGAGAGAACTTTTATGCTTTAATCTGTCCTGAGAGCACAAGCAGAACAATGAGTGCTGCATCAAGAGGCTTGCAGCTGCCAGCCTTTCCCTCCATGGAAAAAAGCAAACAAAGATGGTTTTGGCTGCCTGCACTGGGTCCCCAACAGGAGGAGTAATCAGATCTACTCGCCTGAGGTTGGCAGCCAGGAACTTGGGCCCTGTCGTGCTAGTCTAGTAATCAGATAACGTTTGTGAAGCAGACAAACAGTGAGCTTCAAAGCGCTATGGCCCATTAAGTGAAAGGTAAACCACCGGCTCCTGGACTCCATCAGTCCAGCAAGCAGCAGCCGACTACACCACACAGCACATCTAAGGTTACCTGAATGTAAGCCGAGATGCTCCAGATTTAGATCTGCTTATTATGTAAAATGACGCAAGGTGCATAAACTTTAATTAGTGCAAAAAAACCTCCACATATGATAAGATTTTATACAGTCAAATTGAGACTAAACCTTTATTAGTATTGTCACTGATATTTGTTCCACAAACAATAGATAGAAAAACAATAAGCCACTTAGCTTCCTTTTTGAAAACAGAATTAATTATGCAATATGACTGAACAACAAAGCCAAACAAAAGAAATATCTTAACTGTTTCCTATGTGTGAACATAAAATAAAATAAGAGGCACAAGGAAAGACAAAGGCATCCCTGAGGGGACTGTTACACTCCCACTGACTGCTTGATTTCACTTGAACTTTGCATGACATTCCCACAGCGCTAAGTGGCTTCTCTAATGGTGAGATTCAATTGAGCCCTGGCAAATGCTCCTCTGCCCACTGTGTGCTCGACAAATCTCTCCACGGCAGCAAAGCCATACAACAACAGCTCCACATTCAATACAAAATAACCTACATCTTCACTTTGGATGACAGTGAGAAACACTTGAATTTTCAAAGAAGGCTCTGGATTAACTGTCTTAAGGGTGCTGATTAGAGTCAGCAGCTCTCTGCTTAAGTTCTTTGGACATCTGTTTATATCTGAATGAAGGGGAATCCAGGTGAGACATAATGACAGGGTTTGTGTGTCCCCTCATGATTCATCCACATCCAGGGAATACAGCACACGCACAGGATCCACCCATCTTTAAAGCAGCTCATAATCATGCCTTCAAAACTTGAGTGAAATTTACAGGCAACCGACACAAGACTCTAAATACACCAGTCTAGTCCTGCTGTACAAGCATTCTCATGTCTTTCGGCCCCAACCACCAAAACATTTTCCCGGATGCGGAGTCAATATCAAACAGCAATTACCCCTGCAAGAATGGACAAGTTTCTCCAGACCCATCGCAGCAAAAGCCAAAGTGGAAACTGTAAAGATGTGCCAGTTTATGTGCAGATGGTCTGCCGCTGGGAAAATAACAAGGATTCAGAGGCGAGCAGCTGTCCATGCATGCTACTGTAGGATGCCTGGACCGCCTGTAAACTTTACAGTCTCACATGCCAAGCAGAGGTGTTCGAATACCCTTTTTTCCCCTCCCGCTATCGCTTTTGATACCCAAACTTGCGGACCGGCCAATACCAAGTACTGAGACATTTTGCTAGTTCTGTCGGCTATTTCTTTTTAACTCTTTTTAACTGTTCTAAAAAATAGTAGTTAACAGTGGCAGCACAGCGCCACTCTCTGAGTACTGTTTTAGAGCAACAAAGAAAAACTGATTTCAGATAAGTAACATCGGTCAGAGCTTTTGGAAAGTGGCTGGGTAATGTCTCATGGCTAATAAATAGCAAGGTATCTGATAGGTTCACACACTGGCGTACTTGCCGATACCAATACCAGCATTTTTGGCTGTATTGGCAGCATTTTCTGATACTGGTATTGGTATTGGAACAACTCTAATGCCAAGGTGATAGGAAACAACTTTAATGCAAAAATAAAAAAAAAAAAGCTTTGTTGTCCTGATGTCGTAAAAATAGTCAACTGTCTACACTAACAACAAGTTCGGCAAAAAGTCATTTATAAGCAGCAGCTCCATGGTGTGTCTGTTTGTGCTTTAGTTGGAGGTTTAAGTGTTTGTGTTTGTGGAGATGAAAAGAAGATAGAAGTAAAAGTGTTGAAGGTTGTTACGCTGTGTTTAGATCTCTTTTTAGCAGTGTAAAACAACAATTAGGCATAACCTTTTGTACACACGCACACAGTTTCTCACTAATCACTACAGTCCCTTTAATGTTTTATCGACCATGTTAATTTGCACTTCCTCTTGTTTCCTTTAAAGTTATGTTCTGCAGTCTCTCAGACCCTGTTTGCTGGTCATGTTGTTGTCATATACTTTCTTGTTATCTGAACTTTATTGACTTCTCTTTATCTCTGGACTTATTTCTCTCTTACACTGTTAGTCCTAAACTAGAGTTTGTTGTTGTTCTGTCAAGTGTGGTTGCTTGTGGCATTATCAACATCTACACTGGGGTGCCTCCTCTGACAGAATGGCTGAATTATCCTGGTATAGTTGACTGTCTGGAACTCAGAGCTAAATGACTTGATTAGAGCCTTTTAAAAGCCATTACTTTGACTCGGCATTGTGTGAAGCATTCCTGTGTGGATAAAAACCCTTATTAAGTCAGCAGATAAACTGGTGCATTGATGCATTTTCATAGAATTCAATTCAATTAATTAAATTACGACAAACAAGGGGACACAAGTAGAGGTAGTCAATAGTTACCAGCCAGTCATTTTTCAGAGTTTTCCAATGTTGTGTTCAGAGATTGTTAACATGCACAAGTTCACACTATCCCTCCCAGATCCCTCTCTGAACAGACAACCTGAACAACCAGCAGGAATCGAAAGTGCAACAAGCAGACAATGATCCCTCCCCACCTTTGCACCCACGCAGACTGACAATTGGTTTTGTCGAAGGAGTGAAGCAGGCTAGAAGCATAGCTGCAGGGGACTGAACAGACATGGATCTATATTACTGTGGATAACATGACTTTTAACAACCCATCTCCTCATTTGCATTCACAGTGAAGGAAGTTTGTCTTGTTAGGGATCATCACAACATATATCATGAGATGACAGAAAGTCATTATTTCTCCAAAAAAAAAAAAAGAAAAAAAAGAATTGGAATTCTCCATGTAAAACAAGGTAAAAATCTTTTATTATCTTGTTTTAGATTAGATTACAGGCAGAACTGTTATTAAAAAACAAGTAAAACTCCTTTGGCATATTATGCATCACTGTGATTAAAAAAAACTTATTTTTTCGATAACTGGATCAGCCAAATACAAAATTACCTGACTTTTTAAATTGCAAATGCTCTTCATTAAAATTTTGGCAAAATACCAACAATCAATAATGACATTTGCAACGATAGAAGATTTTCTGGACATAAATTTTACAATTGGATTTTTCAATAATTACATCAGATATATTGACTAAAATATGCATTTTAATCAAAATAAATGGGACAGAAAAACAGTGCTGAATTTTTGTTTTACACATGAGAAAACGTTTGGTAAATGTACATTTAACCCATTTGCTAAA
>JAPZDX010000023.1:22486088-22501188 GCA_029783625.1 Naso annulatus | reverse complement strand
CTGCTAGCAGCTGTTATGCAGTTAAATTCTGCCTTTCATCACACTACTACTGCTTACAAATGCATGAGGAAAGATATTATTCAGCAAACTGTGACAGTTCCTGTGTTCAGCGGCACTATCAGCCCTACATTGATTGGTACAACTTTATTAACGAAGTTGTGGTTTCAGAGGAATAGCAGAAAAAATTTCACATGTTGGTCCAGATCGGAAAAAGTGTGTCCACATGCGGAGGGAACAACAACAATGCGGGCGCTCGTGAATGTTTTCACAAAACTGACCTGCACATTGTATTGACATTACTTAAGTAACAAGGGAAGACTCTGGAAAATCACTGCTGCATTTTGATTATCCTGACAAGTTGTTTCTGTCATCATCTTCCTGGAGCCAGATTAAGGTTACATCAAAACACAGCATACAGAGCCCGAAGTGATGTTTATCATCTGTGAGTTACGCCACAATGCCTGAGGGTTACTGACTGCACATACACCTTGAAGTAAAACAACTGCTTGCTAATTTCCACAGACTGGAAAACAGGAAGAGGAAACATTCTTTGAATGAACAGGTGCTGTGTGACGTTGAGTGGTCAAGTGATATGTGTGTAGTTTGGCTAAAGTGTAGAGGTGCTATGGAGCTTACACCGCGCATACAGATGAGGAGCTTCTTTGATTCAAGACCACATCTTAACTTAGAGACGCAGCAGTGTGGATGTAGCGTTAGTTTACTTTTAGCTGTGTGATTCACAAGAAAACCTTTTGGAGTGCCTTTTCAAATGCACCTTAAGGTCAGAGCTACGGGAGCTTCTGACTTTATGTTTTCGAACCAACTGCCTATTTTACCTCCAAGGGACATCTCACTGAATGTTCTTGAAAGTTCAGACATGGCCTTGACTTAAACTCTAGCAAACATCTCTACATAAAAATGAGACTGCTGTCCAATAACAGTGTCTATTCAACCTGACAAAGCTTAAAAAGTTCTGCTGAGAAAAGTGACGGAAAATCCCAGCCAGGTGTGCAAAGCTTTCCTCATCATATCCAAGAGGCCTGCAGGCTGTAATCACTGCCAAATGTGCTTCAACTTACTTAATTAAGGATCTAAATACTTGTGTCAGTGTGTGACATTGTAGTTTTTTTTAAATACATGAGCAAAAACTTCTAAAATCCTGTCAGCACTTTGTCATTATGGGAACTGAGTGCAGATTGATGAATGAGACTAAAATGCATTTAAACATTTTTTAGCCTAAGGTTGAGATATAACAACAACAAAAAAAAAAAAGAAAAAAAAAAGGAAAGGAGTCTGAATAACTTTAGATTCTGGCTGTAGTCGGAGTCCACAGAGTCAGTCAGCTAAGGCTTTTAATAACTGATATTTAATTGCACAATTTGTACCATTTTCACACTAAAATGTCTAAAAACCACCATTATATTTTTTTGTTGTGTACTTAAAGTATCCCAGATGTTTCCAACAATCTTCAAACTCAGAGAAATACGTAATTTTATTCAAGCTAACAGTGCTACTGCTAACTTTACTGTAACAAATGTAACATACATTACTTGTGATGTTTCTGCCAAGTCAGAAAGATTTTTGTCTGCAGTTGTGGCTGTTTAACAATTAAATAAAGAAATCCAATGATCCCACGCTACTTCACAACATCATCAAACTACCCTCTTTTGTTTCTGTTGTTTTGATTCAGAGAGTTTTAAAAGTAGACGTTACATATTGTGCATTTAAGTCAATGAATAATCTGCATACTAAATCATTCTATCAGGGGGTAAAAATGGGCTTCATTTGCAGGAGAACAATTTTTAAATGGAAATCCTGAATCAAATGTAAATGAGGTTTTTATTTCCTCACACCACATTTGTTTACATACATAAAAAAAACATTTAATTGTGTGGATCACAGAGTGCTGGATGGGGAGTATTTGTACCTGCACTGGGAGCCACAAAGTCTTTCAAAGCATTTTTAAGCACCTTGTTTATGCCAGTTCATTCATAATAAGTTCATTATTTATAAGAGCCTCACAATTTTTGGTAAAAAATATTATTTTTCTGAGGTAAGCTGCAGACAGTAATTATTTGCAAAGATTACCTTTTGGGTTTTCAGACCCGTGCTGCAGGGACAACGATGGTAATAAGATTTAGTTGCTCTATTGATCAGTCTGTTCAGCATAATTCTTATCTAGATATTGCACTGATTAGGGACCAGGCAGCCACTAGGTTTTTGAAAAATCCTGTTGATTTTTTAATTATTCATGGTCCCTTGAGGATGGCATGATGCCATCGCTTTTATCCAGGTCTAAATTTTCCCTTAACTAAAACTCATTCCCTGTACAGTTTCTTTAAAATTTGCCAAGACCCTCACAGACCTCACTGGATAAACACTTTTTTTCAGAATGCTCAGAGGCTTCCTCTAGCACCAACAGCAGCCAATCTTACACTAAAATCTAACAATAACTAACACGCTAAGACCCTATTTTTTTACGGACACAAAGCTGGTCCAAGTGCAGATCCAAGCACATTTGTAATTTGGTGAGGCACAAAGAGCTTCCTTCTGTAATTGCTTCAAAATTGATATTTCCATGGCTCAACATGAACCTTGGCTGTGCAGAGACTGATGCAGCAGCGCAACAAGAGGTATGTCAGTAAAGATTACTCTCATGCAGTGCAACTTCAGCACCATTTTTTAGGTGAAATCCTGCCTGCGTTTCTGCCAGCTCAAAACAGATCTAAGTGCAGATCAGAGTGATTTAGTGGCGATAGTAAGGAAGAGCGTGCTAGAACAGACCTATCCAAAGTATTCTGTGGATGCTTTTCATGTTTCATCCCACTTACATAAATAAGAAGAACAAGGTGTTTTGAATGCAACATTCTGATTCAGTTAATCATCTAAAAAGAACCTGAATCTGTTGTATTGGAAGTGAATCAGGCAGTTGGCCCAAGTCATGACACAGTAGCAATTAATTATAAATAAGTTTAACATAAACAGGTAACAACTCAAAAGCGTTTTCCCCCACTCATCTGGTTCAGTGATCTAACCAGCCGGGCAAAGCCACGGACTGGACACTGCGCAAATTATGCACGATAAGGTCAGGTCATTCAATTAATGATTGGAAAGTAAATTACACTCAAAGCTCACAATGCAAGTTGTTTATTAACACCACATCATCGATTGTCAGAACATAGACCTGCGTTTTTCCTGCACCTAGACTGATAAAACCAGAGCCCTAAGACTACAAAACTGTCGCTATATCATTGCATATATGACTTTTAATACTGTACTACTGTATGATGAATGTTACAGTCTCTAGGGGCCGTAAGCGGGTCTTTAGACTTTTAATCTTGTTAACTTTATATTCTGCTGTCGTAGGATTGCATTTGACATTTTTAGCACCATGCTGCTTCTAGGACAAGAAATAAGAGACAAAATCACCAACTGACTTTACATTGAAGTCAGATAATCAATAGACGAAACTGTTCCAAAGAAGATCTACTATAAAGCATCATTTTGCAATGGAAATTCAACTTATTCTATCGTCACAACTTACATTAACTCTTTGAAATGAGTTGTCTTTGGGTTCCTTTGAGTACCAGACTACACCAGCATACTTTTCATCTCTCCAATTAAGGGAAAAGGGATATGATAATCCCGTTGAAGGAAAGAAAGCACATGGCAGAGGAGAGAGGGAGAGAGACCGATATGGTCTAATCACCCTAAGCCTTTATCAGCAGTAACGAGTTGGCCGTGGCTTGAAAGATTTAGAACTGTTATGATTTCACAGGCCCTAAACCCTTCTCTACCAGCACAGCCTTTCAGGGAGCTGGTCTGCCATAAATCTGGCCGCTCCGCAGGGTCCTTCCTGGCCGCTGTCGCCTCTGCACCCTCTCTGACACAGTGGTCACTCTGAGGCGACATTTGAGGGGCCTGAAAGAAAGGCCAAAGGCACTGCGGAACAAAAGTGCCAGGTCAGAGAGCCACGCAAGGCTTAAAGCGAGCGAGGCTTTGTTCTCAGCAGGGAAACTTCTTTGAGATTAACATCTGAACCACAAACTTTATAGGTGCTTTAACTCTCAGCTCGGCATATTCCAAATTTGGAATACAAAGGCAAGAATAACTTTCTTGACTTAAATTTTCAATGAACATATCACAAATCAACATTGCTCGTTGAAAGGTGTTTAAATACGTTGATCAAGTTGTGTTTACGCATTAAAACTCTACTCAGAGATTTCTATGTGAACACAAAAATGAACATTATCTTGAAACACTGACTGTGAAAAATTGAGAATACAGCTTTGGAAGCTTATTGGAGTCACATTTTTGCTGCTTTATAGCTGCGGAAATAAATCATATAAATGATTGTATTCTCCCTTTGTTGTGCCTAATGCAGGCAAAACCTCACATTAAAACTGACAAACTATTCCCTCTCCTGCTTTGAATCGATACTAGCAGTGATGGATGGAAGAACACAGAGACTGAAATGCTCATGAGAACAAGATTATATTTTAAATTCACTGCACCATTACACAACAGAGAGCCATTCAAGGTGAGGCACTTAACTTATTGGTTTGTGATTTGAATGTGCCTTGTGTGAATCAGAGAATGTGCTTTAGTGTGCTTATAAATGTTGTCCTCCACCGTGTGACTGACAGGAAGAAACCTTTAAAGCAAAGCGACGACCTTCATTTTCTGCTCCTACATTTTATGTTTTTGATTCCAAAATGCAGCACAAGGTTGCTGTGGAAATGACTCCCTGACTTTCTCCCTCGAGTCAAAAAGTAGGACCACCCTCGCCAGTGTGAAGAGGCCGTGAGGAATTCCCAGAGCTCTTATTTCAGCTGGGGCTCCTTTATTTGTGGCCCAGGAGACAAGTGTGTCAGAGGAAATACTGTACAATGTGATTGTAGGGTAGGGTCACTTCTGTCCTGGGAGTCTGCTTCACGCTCCGGTGCCCTCACACACTGCCACACATGACGTCACTCGTCATCCGGTACAAAAACAACCAAGACTTTGGCTGGGGAAAGATGGAGGTTATTGAGGAATACTCTAAATTTGTTTTTTAAAAAATATGAATTAACAAGTAAATGTGAAAAGAAATTAATATGCAGATAAACAACTCAGCAGATTACCCTTTGGATATTTGCTTGAGTCGCAACTTCTGCTACTTACACGCAAACATCCCGGGTTTTTAAGTATAATCCTATTAGCCTCCCCTGGAAATATTAGTCGAAACAGAATCTTTCCAAACACTTTAAGGATTAGCAAGTTGCCAACTGGATGCACAACTCTGCAGAAGATCAGCTCCGTCGCGGGTTGCTGATTTCCACCCAGGGGCACGGGGTATCCTGCCAAGCACCCAAGGTCAGGACTTATCCCTGATCGTGACTACATCATTAGTGCTGGAAAACAGGCTTCTCACTTGGGTGGGCACAAGTTATTCTGAAGTATTTCCCTTGTTTTAGTGAAGCTATTCATTAACAAGATCACAGTTAATTTCCCATTTTGTAAAGATTTAAAACAAATCAACTCGCATTTGAATATTTAATACCGACGTTTAGACCATTTCACATCTTTAGTTGTCTGGCCTTGTTCAGCAGAAAGATGACTATTACACCTGAAAAAGGAAACGATGAAAAGCATAATTCTCCGTATAAGCGAATAATAAAAATCAATTAGCCATAAGTAGGTTTCAGAATCCACCTAAAAGAGGTATTGAGAGTGACTGCCGAGGGTTTTGTTTTCAAAGGCGTAGGTGAGGTTGTACAAAGAATTCCTTGATTTTTTTGCTGAATGGCATTCCTGTCTGTCATTGAGGATGCAGACTCAAGTGTCTTAATTAACAGTCAGCCACACAGTTTAGAGAGCAAAAGCCTGAACCCTCAATAGCAGGGGAAATAACAACAAAAGGCTAAATTAGCAGCTGCGGGGCTTTCCTCTGCATTCACTTGTAAAGGTCATTGTGGATTAAAAATCAAGAGTTTCTTGCTCATTACCAGTCAGTCATGTACAGTGTGAATGCCCTGACAGCCACAGCCTCAAGTCGCTTTGGCAAAGCTGTGACCCACAGAAAAAGATACAGTATAATGCATGAGAGGAAGGATTCAAAATATATTCATACAAATTTATGCTTTATATATGATCTCCTTACAAGAATTTTTCTGACATTAATATAACTTTCTGCAAGCCTCCAGAGTTTATTTTGCGAAACAAACATCACGTCACATACTTCCTATCTAAAAAGATGAGCTCATGGAGACAAAAATCTGTCTCTGTCCCGAGGGCTGAAAGGCTTGCATTGTTACAAACGTAACTCAACTCTCCAATACTGCTGGTGACTTAATAGAAAAGAACAGAAGTAGTGAAATAACAAGGAGACACAAGGGGAAGTGTGAAAATGTGAGAGAAAACAAAGCAACATAAGGATGCAGGATGAAGGGACCTGACAAAGGAAAGGGGACGTGCTTTTTCTTGACCCTTGAATGCACAGTGTTTGCTCTCTTGTCAGACCGAATAATGGTGGACTGTTTGCTGAAAGCAGCAGTGTGAGGCCATAGAATATAAAACCCCATCCCAGTCCCACAGACTCATGAGCTCCATACTAATAGAGCCGGGTGTTTGTCGAGAGTGTTCTCGGGGCCGACCTCCATCGGTTTCATTTTTAACAACATGTTTCAGCCGCATTTCACAGTTGTTACTTGCAAATCCTCATGTGTTAGAGGCTTTTTTCCTGAGAGGGAAAAGCTCTCTGAAAAGCTGACACAATAATTCTTGAAGAAGTGTTAAATGACTGAGGTTTTTTGTTTATGACTAGTGAAAAGGAGGCTTCAAGTAGAGCAGCGCAAACCTGCATGTTAAAGATAAGCATGCTAGTCTGCGTTCATGAAGGGAGGTGAGAAAATGTCTGAGGATTTACTGTTGTTATTGTTTCCTCCTTGTTAAATTGGACTTAAGATTAGTCTGCACAGTGGAACAAACTCAGGGTGCAAAAATACATACAGGTATGTAAAAAGACGATTACGACTAAGGATGCTTACCAAATTGAATGTAGACACTGCAAAAACTTTTTGCGGCATTTGAGTCATTGTAAAAACAAAGTCAGGATGTTTTTGTTGCTTTGAACTTTACAACCAAAGAAACTGACAAAACTTTTAGTCAGAGACACTCCTGTGGTTGCAGGGATGAACGTCCTGACTTTGTAGCTGTGGTAATGCAACAACATTTAGAAATTTACTTGTGTGTCTGCAGCATTTGTATACCATGCTGCATGATATGGAGACTGAAATACATGACTTTATTCTTTTTATCTAGTTGCTACCGCATTATTTCATTTAGTATTTTAATTTCAATGTTTAATCATATCTACATCAGTCTTACAAGTCTAGGATAAAGCCCTATGTGGCCAGAGCACAGTTTAATTCCTGCAAATTAAATGTCCAATTATATCCCGTTTTACGGAATGCTGTATGAATTACACCATCGAGAAGAACCGCTCTTCTAATTTGCTGAACAGTTAGTGCAAATAGCATGAGCACTGGCAGGCCAAAGTATTGCAGTAAGTTCTATGCATTGTGTCGTTAAGCACAGTACAGCACATAACCACAAACTCACGTTTATTTGATGGAATTTGAAAGACCATTACAAAACATAACTACTGTGTTGCATCGCATATGCTGATGCTAGCTGATTTGTTATATGTTGTTAGGGGTATTTTGTATAATATTTGTGTGTGCATGTACCAAAAATGAATTCCCATTTTATGCAAAGTAAATGGACAACTAAGTAATCTAACTGAATCTAATGTTTACAATTTGAATGCAATCTGCACAAGTGCAGTGTTGGAACAGAAAAAAAATGTTGCTGCCATACTGTAAATATTACATTTTCTTTATTATTAGTTGCTATCACAACTTCCAACTGAATAACCAAATGGCAATATATATTTGTACATAATATTATGCCATTTGTCAAAGTTGTGAATGCGTAACTGGAATCTACTTTCCAGGAATCAGTAAAATATTGTCCCGTCTTATTAAAGCTGCAGTAGGACACGTCTGGAAGCTAGATGTAGCATGAGACTCCTAAGGAAGCAACTCGGCCTCACCCTCCCCTCCCTGTTTTTGGTCCGGCTCGCCTTTTACCTTGTGCGTTGTCGCTCTCTCTTTAAGGCCAGGCTGTACCAAAGACTTTCAACAAGACGCAACAGTTGCAGGGCAAGTTGCAGCGATATAACTCGGCTCAAGCCAGCTGATGGTGTCGCCTGCAGTACAGCTTGTCAAGTCGCCAGAGGCCAGTTTTAGAATGTGAGGCACATCACTTGTTTCAACAGCCAATCAGCTTGCAGCAATGTTACCTGTCACTAAGAAGCGTGTGATGTAGAACAGCCGACAGAAACATGTGCTCTCTGAAATGGCCAAAAAGTGTCTGTCATGTTCTTTATTTTCTAAAACTTGAATGCAAAGCCAAAGAGAATGCTGAAAGGTTATCGTGGAATTTTTGCCTGTTGACACCAAAAAAAGACTATCTACTCAACTTTAAATTCACCTTTACTCTATTTTCTAATATATTTAACTTGTACTTCCTACATTGGGATGATGGGGCACCAATTCCAGGTATCGTTACTAAATCAGTTAGACTTAAGGTCTAGTGTTGATTTCACAGAGGGCTGGTGTGAAACAGGCATACTGTTACTCTTAATGTGTGTGTGTTTCTTTTTAATTAACTGACATTAGCATTGAAGAGCAGTACTCACAAGTTAAAGCTCACTGACAGAAACAGGAGGAGGTAAGTAGAAAACCTCTCTCAACATAAAATACACCTCAAAAAGATGCTCTTCCCATCAGGCTGCCATTCAGAGACAACTGGTGCAGACACAAAGATGCACAGCCTTGTGAAAGGAGCACAACACCTGGACTCAGAGGACTGGAATACAGTTATAAGAAGTGATGAGCTCCATTTCACAGACACAGAAAACTATAAGAACTGAGGGACAAAAGCTAAATGTCAAAAGAGATGAACAAGAACGGCATGCAGACGTTGCTTTGTTGCCTTCAGCTCTATCTATAAAAACTCATGAACACTAAATTCTCTTAATGAATGATCAACTCTTTTCAGACGGTGAGTTAAGTGCAAATTACATCGCTTAGCTGAGTATCCCAAAGGTATCACAAGGCCGCAGTGGCACTCAATGTTCCCTCTCTGTAATGAAACAAAATGCGGGAAAACACTGCATGACTCATTGACCGGTGATAACCTTTAAAATAATAACAGAGCAATTTTGTGGTAATTGTAAAAGCGTCAGCCGATTGCTCTGGGATTTAAGAAGCGAAATGTAACCTCTGTATCAGATTGCCCAGTGGTCTGGACCTGCACCCTGTGGCCTCCTTTATTTTTTCCTCTTCCCATTCACTTGCTAATGTATAACTCTTCACTCCAAGACCATGTCCTGGACGACCAAGATAAGCTCAGGCATGGTCTAGTTAATTTCAGGCAGCAGGACATTCCTCAGTACTCTTCATGGGGGAAGGGTTGATCTGAGCTCTGAACATTTTGCTGGTTGCTACAGACATTTTTAAGTTACGCTCCTAAGAGCTACATGGGGCAGAAAAACAAACAAAAAAAACCCAGTTTACATGTGACAGATTTGACTTGACTAATCAAGTCTACAGCAAATATTAACATAATTTCTAGTTATATGTAGATGAGGCAGCATTCCTGCAGAGCTCACTGTCTACATTCGAGCCTTCACAACTTGTCAACACTGGCGGTGTTTAGAGAGTGAACTGCACATCAGCACGTTCATGCTATCGCTACAGGCGACAGGAAGCAGCTTGATGCCGTGCCCCCACCAATACTGGGACCAACAGAGCACTTCTAGCTTTCATCTCCTCTGACTGCTCTTCCCTCGCATTTCAGTACTAGATGACTTCTCATATCCTGCCTATCAGGCTGCACTCGTGGAGGAGAGCAGTCGGTGGAGGTGGTGGTGAGAGGGAGCTTGATCCACACACTGAATCCTCAAAGGGTTTCCTCCACACCTTTTATGAGATGAGAGCCCTCTTACTCTGAAGACGCACTCATGCTCATGCTGTGTTCATAGGGAGCGCATTAAATGCAAACCTTGTCAAGAGAGTTTTGCCTTAAACTGTGTAACATTTTCATTCCTCCTCCGCTGTATGCATTTTCTTGGCATACTGAAATGCAAATAATATCAAAATGAAAGGAAGTGATGTTTTTCCTGAGCTACATCTTAGCATTCTAATCAAAAGGGACAACAGCTTGAAATCAAAGACAAAGCAGTTATTAATTAAACTGTAGTTGATGCCCAGCATCTTGATGGAGCACTTTAGCAATGTTAGCTTCATCTCTGATTATAAGATCAAGCAGCTTGCCCTGAGATGGATAGATGGTGGGTGCTTTGCATGCGGGTGTGTGAATGTTTGTGCATAAAGAGAGAGCACAAAAGATGTTCCCTGCATCGGGCTCCAAGCCTGAAATCCAGGCTCAGCTGGAGAGAGTTGTGACACTTACAGTCTTAACCCAGCTGCTCAGAGTCTTACCATGCAGCGAGCTGAGAGGAGCAGCTCCGGCCCACTGCTGGGACTCAGGGGCCAAAAACACATTATCCAGAGTGATTTTGCAAAATGGACCAAAAGCTCTGCTACTATGAAAAGAGAGCTGTCACAGCAGCCACTGTAACATCATGGACTTTCAGAGTTCCTGCTGTTTTCTGGGAATACTAGATTTGTCAAAACACTGTTTCACTAAAACTTTCGATGTGTTATTGCCAAAAATCATCAGACACAAACTTAACCTTCCCATAAAAGACTGAGATTTTAATTTTGCTTTCATTACGGATGTTAAAAGATTAAAAAAAAAATCCCATTTTGCTGAAAATGTGAGTTTCCTATTTCATTTTACACATTCTTCATGTTCTCCTTTTGCCAGTGCTAAAACACTATGCTATTCATCAGGTTTTCACAAGTTAATTGGACTCTTGGCTGTCCAAACTCAAACTTGATAACACAAACTTCAGCCTGTAAGCTTTGACCACAAAAGGAGGATTTTCTACAAACTAAGTGCTCGAACAACCACAGTTCTGCTAGACTGATATCCTAAGGCAGGTATGACGACACATATCATCATCCAGGGAACAAGCCTGGGCCTGGGATTTCTATACTTTTGGGAATTTGCCTTTGCTTTGTTAACCTTGGGTCCACACGCTCTCTTTGGCAGCATAATAAGACAGTGGGAGAGAATCACGAAGTGGGTTTTCCGTCTGTTTCCAAAGGGAACATGAGGGCACATCAGTGTGAAAGGGTTTTACAAGCTCTCGCCATGTTTCACTCAAATTCCATGTGATATATATGACTACCAGAATGAAACATATATAAGCCAAATCTGTCAGTCCTCTAAATCATTCTCTATATTTAATGCATTTAGTGCACTGTCCTCTCTCCCAGCAGACATATCTAAGACAGCAGCTGCTAACCAGGGACTGTTAGCATCTGCAATAACATGCGTGAGTGATGAGTGAATGAAGAAAAAGAAACACAGGAATAATAGATGACTGTGATAATAATAACCAAAGGAAAAGAACAGAAAAGCCTCCATTGGTTAAATCAAAGCCAAATTAATAATAACAATGAAGCCTTTCATCAAAATGTTTTGGCTTACTTTCCTCCTGGAATGAGCCTATCATAATTATTGGCTTTTAAATCTTTTTTAGCAGAACAACATTGGCTCAAGTCTGCTAGATCATAATGACTGTTTCACCCCCTCACAGATGGGCACAGGTTCTTCACTTGTTGTGATGTCTGCAACACAATACAGAAATGCTTTTACTTCCGTTATTTCTGCACATTGACAGAAAAATAAATTTGCAGATACACCTGCTAATTTTGCATTGAATAGATGCAAATACATCTGCATTGCAGATCAGTGACAAAAGGATTAACAAGTCCAGTAAGCCACATAAATATCTGCATCTTAAACCATTAGCCCAAATTCTCTCTGTAGTTCAGTTTTTCATCCCCAGAGTGAAGCAGCTGTTACCCAGGAATAGCTCATAATCAGCTCCCAGATGTTTTCCACAAAATATTTTTCCATGACAATAAAACGACTACCTGATATTATTTTACCTGCAGCACAGACGGATGGTGAGGACAACTTAACAACACCCCGAAATCTGTTTAAAACACAACAACTGGACCAGCTATGTAATTTGCTGAGGCTGAAAACATTCTTTATGCATATGATTCACACTGCAGGTCTCAAGGACAGTGGAATGTTATACCCCCCAAGAAAAGTGTAGGGGAGACAGTTTCATTAATAACAGGGTAGAAACACAGAGAAACTGCAGAGTCATCACCTTCTCCTTGATGGGGATATTATAGCATACACAAAGTCCATATTAACCTCAGAACTACATGTGAGTGCATGTTCACCCTTTCTTTTGTTGTGCTCTAGCACGCTATGGGGAGAAAGATAATCCCTCCTAACCTGGGATTAGACAGGAGGGCAAAACTTGGAAGATGGATTCAAGTATGCACTCAGTGTCACAAGCGATTACACACCGATAACACGGAAGATCTACACCGTAGATGTTACTGCAGGCCGAAGTGGTTCGGAGGATTTATTAGGTCGAGGTACTCACAGTGAGCTGGACTTATCTTGTTACACAAAGCAGAAATAACAAACAAAACATGCTTTCTGAGGTGGGTGCTGCTGAATAGGACTGGGAGCTTAAAGGCGAAACATTCCTCTCTGTTTTAAGAGCTGCGATGTAAGAGAAATGTCAAGAATTTGCACTGTTTTGTGCTGACCCATTCCACCACAAATCTGAATTATTGATTTTCATACCCTACGCATTTTACATACTAAACAAGTCTTACTTTTCGGCTGGAAAACAGGGAAACTTTGGATAGAGGGAATCTGACCTTCACAGCACATTTCGATGGACTGAACAATCAATGATCTCTTTTCTGCCTCTTTGTTGCACCGTGAAAGAAAAAAATGAGATAGTCGCGACTCGCGAGGACCTCAAAGAAAGAAAAAAACAACTGCAGCAGTGTGTCTGTCAGTAGGAACATCCCTGATGCTGACTGACTGACTGGAGGCAGACAGAAATTCACCTCCACAAACAGCTGCCTGGTAATGCTCAGGCTTGTGTGTGCTCGGGTAAGCTCACCTGAATGCACCTGAATTCTCCGGAGATAAGGGCAGGGCTGGGGTCAAACAAAACACTGCTATTAACTGACTTCGAACGACAGGAGCAGCCCCCTCTCCACCCCAAAACCCACACGCAAAGATACACAAACACCAAGATAGCTATCTACTTTTAAACAAGACACTTTCTAAGTAATTACAGAGCCTTCTGGCCCAGGCTTCAGCTTGTGACGTCGCTGGGCAGGTGTGATGTTTCTCAAAAACAGTAAACAAACACCCACAAATTAATATGTGTAATTTCCTTCCTCAGTGATTATTCATTCAGAACTCTGACAAGCTCGACAAATAGCGAGACACACAAGCGGCTCTGAGAAAACAAGCCTGTTATCTCCACTTTGACAAAAGCACCTCAAGTACAGCTGAAAAGGTACATGGTGGCAGCTTTGTGAAATGAAAAAGAAGCTGGAGACAAAGTCCACAAATTACCCACGATTAAAAAAGAATGTGGTGTGTCATTTTTAGTGATTTCAAAGTTATTTTGAAATGTGTTCTATCACAATAGGATTTAAAGTAGCAGTTTATTAGTTACACTGTGGAAATCTTCTTAAATTGAGACACATAGTGATTAAAAATGATCAGGATTTTGGGATGTGGCCTAATTTCCATGTTGTTATTTGTGGCAGAAAAGCCCATCTGGTGTCTTTATGTAGCCAAGTTAATTGAGTGAAACGGCAACTTCTCTTCAATTTTAAATTGCATAAGCATGATTTATTCAACTAAACAAAACAACTTACTGTGGGTGTATCATCCCATTTTGCAGTTCCTATAAAATCATGAATCATGACAATGTCCACCATAAACAAAGGTCGTTACTGCAGCGTAAGCTGGTTAGGTCCAACACAGATTTACGTTTGGGCTCTGAACACTTTATTTAACATTTATTTGGCAAATAAAGCTGCAAATATATTTCTGCCAGTAACAACTCAGCCCCTGGCAACTCAATTTAGGAGAGCCAACTGTGTCCTGTACAATCCATCGAGCAGAGAAACTATGATCTCAGCTTCAACAGCTAAAACAACCTTGTGGTCAGATGCCAGCCTGCCATAACTATTTGGATTGGGCTTAATGAATGGCTTGGCACTTTCCATTTATTCTGCCATTGCGGGAAAACATGCCAAGAGTAAATTAGTGCCCTGCCCTGTAATGAGTGCAGTTTGCAAGTAACTTTATTTTTGGATTGACAATGGAGCCGGCACAAACCCTACATCAGTCAGCTGTGAGGAACTGATCCAAGTACAGTAAACTCATCTATGAGCAAAGGCAAAGTGATAAAAGGTAATGTCAATGGCTACAACTGGTGCTAAATGACTAGGTGATTATTTTATAACAGCCAACCACTAGAAAATAAATCTACAGTAAGGGATAATTTTACATTGCTGAAATAATTCATCAGGTTCCAGATTCTCACATGATGCTTTGCTGTTTTTTTTTAACTTTTCCTTATTTCCGTAATACCCTTCAAATTAACTAAACATCTTGGGTGTGTTTGGTTGGACAAAACAAGGGATCTGAAGCCCTCATTGGGGATTCGACATTTACTAACTGTGGACATTTCATAGATTTAAAAGTAATCAATTAATTTAAAAGAAAAAATAATGTTTAGGTGCAGCCCTTCTATCAATTCTATAACATTGTCCCCTAAAAACAATAAATAGGACCCTAAAATGCATGCTTAAGCACACAAATTCAGTTGCACATATTAATTGCCAGTCACAGACTCTAAAAGCCGTGTACACGTTAAATGGTTTATCACAGCTGTTCGCAAAAGCTCCTGGAATCCAACTGAGCAGCTGCAACATGAAAAGTTACTTTTCACCCCAGAAAAAAAACTGACAAATGCAGTTGGTGAATTTGCCAATGAACTTGAAGTGAGGAGGAGAAT
>JAPZDX010000023.1:22474520-22485988 GCA_029783625.1 Naso annulatus | reverse complement strand
GAAGTGAGGAGGAGAATGTTTTCCACTGCTGAACATGACAGAGTGCAGCTGTGTGCCAGTGTACACCATTCTGCTCCTCCCCAACACGAATGTTCAAAGAGCTGGAGGCTCTGTCTGGGGATTTAGGGCAGCCACCAGCACAGCTTAAATCTTATTAAAAAATGTTCACTGACTGCCTCACAAGCTGCAGTGCAGTATGTGTCGGGTCCTTATGGATGGGTCATGCAACACAACTTTTCATCAATTTGTCAAGCCATTTAGTTGCCACTATAAAGCACAATTTCCATGCCACAGAATGACAATTTAAAGACTTGTGATGTGTGTGACCATTGAAATTGACGATGCACATAACTGTGATAAAGGACAGAATGAGACACATGGTTTTCCAATCCTCTTATCAAGTGTATAAGTAATGCAAAACACTGTAGAGAGTGTTTTACGGTCGAATATATTATTTGTTGATATTATCTGCCGATCTTGGCCTATGGCAGATATATCAGTATCGGCATTATCTTCCCTGACATGTGCCGATCTTAAAACTCTTTTTAAAGACCCCATGAAGTCAGAGTGCCATTTACTCCCGTGAATTTGCATATTTCCTCCAAAAATGATAAGCTAGGGTGGGATATGTCGCAGATAATGATTGGAATATAGAGTAGCCAATTGCATTGAGTGTGAGTTACACCACCACAAAATTTAAATTTGACAGCAGCTAGCAGCGTAAACATGGAAAACAGTCACGAGGAGAGCCTTCTCTCTGCTGTGGAGGGACTTCTTGCCACAACTATCGCCAAAGAAGAAAGAGCCACTAGGATTTGGAGTGAGGCCGTACATGCCTGAGCCACTTTCTACGGCCGGCAGTGCTGCTGAGCTGGCAGAGAAAGAGAGAGCTGGCTTATCTCTGCGACATGAGGTCCTGATAACTGACAACTGACAGCATTGATAACTGACAGCATTTATAGTTTGGGGGGGGCAAAAATAATCGATACTGATACCAATATATATGTGTATTTTTTCCTCACAACTAATTGCAGAGATCATCAAGTCTCCTCTGTCGTGGAATTTACACACAGTATTATTATGCAAACTCTTACTGTGTTGGCCCACCAGCAAATGCAGGTGTAAAATGCAAAGCTTAAAATTATGTAATGTTCATTCCCTGTGTAAAAGAAATAAAAAACCCTGAACTTCCGTTGTGTAAAACATGTCATATTTATTTATGTCAAGTGCTATTCAACAAAAAAAGTAAAACTAGATGATGCTCTTCAGGAGACAATCATAACAATACTCACAATCAGGGCAAATTTGGGTCAGGGTTCGCCTATCATTTTATTGGTTATTATATGGGCAGATATCTGCGTGCCGGCCAGTATCAGCCGATACCAATAACGTGCCGATAATATTGTGCATCCCCAGTTTACTGTTCAGTGCACTGATGTTTGGAATAAAGTTTGTTAAAATGTTGTTAGATATTCTGCTTCCATTACAAATCTTTGTCACAAGTTTTTAATAACCTCATTCAGCAATTTATATTTATACATAATATCAGCCAACATATCAGATATTAGAACTTTCTTACTCCCTAATATCGGTATCAATATCGGCCCCAAAAATCCCATATTGGTCGGGTCATAGTAGAGAGTGCTAAAAAGTGAGTCTTACAACCAATTCTGGAAGATAAACCACCACTACCAGTGCAGAATACAAGTATATCATAAGGCATCAAGCGAGCTAGAGAGAGAAAGCAGTTACAGAGAAATAGAAGCCCAAAGAGATCCATGGCAAATAAGCCTTTGAGATAATAATGCACGGACCAACTGAACCTCACTCAACAGCAACAGAGCTCTGTGTGGGCTTGCCAGCAGCTTAGGCAGAGCGCTTTCATTCACATTCTGATAAGGAGTTGTCCCCTTCATTTTAGTCATCGATTACTCACTAGCTCCCCATCCACCTGTGGGCATTGATGTCAACCTGCCTATTATTCCACTGAGGCCACAGATAAGTCCCAAGTCGAGAGATGAGAAAATGTGGATAGGGGCCCACTGAGGTGCTTGTGGGAAAAGAGGGCCCCTATTAGAGAGTTCCTTTGTGCTCACTCATCACGGCTGAAGGGTAGCAAAAAGGACACACTGTCAGGCACGGTGCTTCTGCTAATCGGCAACACCGGCATGATTGCCTCAAACCACTCACTGAGCCTGCCTGATTACATATCTACAGTCTGAGCAAAGTCTCCACTAATTGTTCTACTAATTACTTACTTGCTAAATCAATCATTCCTTTCTAAAAATTACCTTCTAAAAAAAGTCGTGGGCAATCATGGATGAGGGACTGAAAGACTGAGCTTCCTACGCTATACTGCACAATAAGACTAATATGATATTAAGATAAAAGGTTAATAAGCGTGGGAGCTCTGACATTAAAACATTTTCTGGCAGACCTGCTGGTTGACTGGAAATCAACAGAGCATGACATAAACCGAAGTTATCTGTAAAAAGTAGATTTGTCTTTCCTTCTCGTTTGCTGCTATTTCTCATTTACTCATGCTGAAGTGGGAAACAGTGCAAAGCTACTGTTGTGGAAATGTCTCCCCTTTGTTCACACAGCCTTTTACTAGTGATTCTGCTAAATTGGGCACATCATGAAGACAATGCAAGCTTTTGCTTTCCCTTCCTTAAGAAATTAGAGTTTGCTAATGTTAAAATTGAGACAGTCTAACAAAATTCAACATTTCAGCCTCAAAAGTCAGCATGACAAAGACTCATTTCAATCCCAATAGTGTGCCTACGAAATAATATAATTCAAGAGAGCATGCTTAAATAAAGTAACTTACCGCTGTCTTCAATTGAGAAATAGAAGATGTCAGTTGTAGCGTTGTCTCCGTCCCTCAGAACATAGCATATGTTCATGTCATCAATTTCAGCTACAAAAAAGGGAAACATTTGCTTAAAAATCCACAATATTCCATTAAAAGTTTCCATCAATTATTTGGCTTTAATGACAAACAGGGAAATATGTTCGTTTCTGACAGATTATTTGTCAATAACTAATCCTGAGCCCTGCTGACTGAGGCAGTTTGATGAAATGTACACACTGTACAGAGTCAGGGGAATCTGAAAGAAGAAACTTCCTGGTAACAAGGGCTGTATATCTATTATACTCTTGAATGACAGAGAAAATAAAGAACAGCTTGATTGTTCAGGCTCCATCACCACGGCCTGTTTTTTCCATCCTGATAGTGTGGTGCTATACAGGGTTCTTTATAGCCCTAGATCCAGAAGATTTTGAAGTTTACAGCCCTTGCTGTCTTCAATATTTGATGTCAAAACATTTCCCTTCAAAGGGACCGATGCATAAAAATGCATAGCCACAATTTTCATATGCCCAGGAGTATGTATCTTTATTTACTGTCTGTTTACTCTTGTGAGAACTCTTGAAATATTGAACAGGCCTCTTGGGGAAAACATCTCATAGTGACACAGTAAATAAAAGCAGGGAATTCATGGATATTGACTGTACACTGATGCTGCTACCCTGTTTTGACATTTGCCAAGATACCCTGCTAGTCTGCTTAAAATACAACATCTGTACCCAAATTGCAAAGCCAGTAGTCTGCTGAGAGCCACAATACAAAGCCTACCCCCCTGCATCCAACCTGTTTTCACATAATCTTTCATCATGTCTGAAATTCACTTGTTTATGTTATAATTGGTGACTCTTGTAATGTACAAATGCACAAATGCCGCCTGTTCTCTCTGAATGTGAAAAATATTAGACACTGTTTTAAAAATGCACTTCTTCAGTGAGATGTGGTCAGCCTGAAGCACTGGCATATTTCATCTATGTAAATAGGCAGTCTCTTGAGTGAACACAAAAGCCTTGTATTTGAACTCAGCATTTTTCAGGCATCAGAGAGGTACATTTACCAGAGTGAGTAAATGTAAAATGAGTTGGAGAGTTGACTCAAGAGAATTGGAAACTGTCTTTAGCGTAAGTCTCTGCAGCACGTTACAAATCCTAGAGAATGTGTCAGGATTGCAAACAGCTCTCTTACCTTGTGTGAAGGTGGTGATACTGGCGTTTCCTCTGCCAATGTTGATCAGGTAGCCGTGTTCAGGGGCAACAGTTATCCTAAAGATTACAGAGTCCTGGATGCTGTCTCTGTCTTCTGCCTTAAGAGTCTTACTAGTGATCACAAACCCCAAGTGGCCGGTCTCAAGTACCCGCAATGTTGGGGCACCCTTATTCACCACAATCTGCGGTACACCATTATCCACTGGGAGGACAGTAATTTTCATCACTTGTGGCTTTCTTGTCTCAAACACTGTGTCAGGAAAAATGTAAAAATCTGTGTGAGTGCCATCAGTGACAGTGAAGGAGAAGCTGTCCTCTGCACTCTCAGTGCCGTCATGCTTGTAGCTGATCATGTTCTCATTTAGGTCCTGCTTCGTGAAGGAGGTGACAGGCTGAGTGTTGTTAAAAAGCAGGCGACCGTGAACTGGGATTTGAGTGACTGTGAACTTCAAGAGGCGGTCAACAGTGTCTCTATCCTCCACTGTCAGCTCAAAAGGTGTAATGAGTTTGTTCTCCCCCTCTGTCACCACCAGGCCGTGTATTGTCACCACAGGCTTTTTATTGTCCACGTCAGTGATTGAAATGCGGAAAGTGCGGAATACGGGGTTGTAGCCGTCAGTCACTTCAAATTCAAAGCTATCCATTTTTACTTCGTCGTCAGCAGTGTGGATGTAGTAGATTTTGTTGCCAGCCAGCTGGAGCTGTGTGAAGGATGAGATGGGCATCCCAGGTGTATCTGTACACTCCAGATGTCCTCTCATTGGAGCTCTGGTAATTGTGAAAACCAAATGTTCATCTGGGCTGTTGAGATCGCTGGTGCTGAGCAGGTCTGTTGTCAGAGTAACCCTGCCACCCTCTTTAAGGGATACGCCTTTACTGATGACATCCGGGTAAACCATGTCAATACCACCCACTGTGACATAGAAGTATCTGTCAATCAAAGGGTTGATGCCATCGGTCACATCAAATTTGATAAGGTCACGAATGCCCTCTTGCCCATCATGGATGTATATAATCAAACCTTGATCAATTTCGTTCTGTGTAAAGTTCATTCCAACTGTGATATTTTGCAAAGTCCCAGAGGGTGTCGTCCTCTGTAAATACCCCTGACCGGGCCCATAGCGAATAATGTACGTTAGCGTGCTATCATCAGAGTCCAGGTCAGTAGCTTTTAAAACATTGCTGCTTATGACTTTCAAGTCACCTATCTCAATTTCAAGGCCATCATTGATTGCCATCCTTGGGGTCTCATCGTCCACAGGGATAATCATAACTATTACCGTTTTCTCTACACTGAACTTTCCGTCTGTGAGAACAATATCAAAGCTGTCCTCTGTGGTCTCTGAATCATCATGCTCATACACAATGCTGGAAGCCTCCCTGATCTGATCCAAGGTGAAGTTAGAAACGGGGACAGTGCCGGTAGTGAGCTGATTGAGAATAAATCCATGCTTGGGGGGTTTGGTGATAATGAATGTGAGCTGATCAGAGGGGAGATCCGCATCAGCGCCATTCAGAATGGGAGTGTCGATGACAATGTTCATGCCCTCCATAACTACAAACTCTCTCATGTAAATCTCAGGCTTTTCATCATTAGAGGGGATTATGGAGATGGGGAAAAAGTGCCTTTCAGAGAAATTGATGCCATCAGAGCATCTGAACGTAAACCTGTCCTCTACTGGCTCAACTCCTTTGTGAATGCTTTGTACATAGTAAATGTGATTCTGTCTGATGTCCTTGATGGTGAAAGCACTAATAGCAGTCCCGGACCTGGATTTCTCTGAGCCTGGGGCTGGGGAGATATTTTCCACATACCCTGAGGTCGGCTGTACAATGATTGTACAGAGGAGGTCATCGTTGGGGGTGTCCACATCATCACTGCTTATATGAAGAATCTGAATGACATTCTTCTCTCCCTCAACAACAGTGAACTGTGGCCCCACAAAGACCTCTGGAGCCTGACTGTCCAGGGGAAGAATAGTTACATGCACTCTGACACCTGTGATCTTATTTCCTCCAACAGTCCACTCATCAGACATGTCCGTCAAAGTGAGATTAAAAAAGTCCTCTTTTGTGGTCAAGCCTATCTCCCCACTGGTATGAGCATAGACCACAAAGCCGTTAATAATATCAGCTTGGGTGAATGTGTCAGACGAAACACCTTTCACCAGTATTTCACCTAATGATGGCCGGGCCTCCACGATGAAGGTCAGACGAAGGTCATCCGTGTCCTCATCTCTTCCCTGAATGACATTACTTGTGATTTCCGTTGCTCCATTTTCTAGTACGTCTATATAAGAGCCAATTGTACCTGCTGGAAGACTGATAGTTGGAGTCTCATCATCAATTGGCTTCACATTAATCTTTATAGTAATGGGGACAACATGGACCCCATCACTGACATCTATTTGAATCAAATCGACCGTGGACTCATGCCCGTTATGGATGTAAAAAATTCTGCCATGTCCAATATCCTCAAGGCTGAAAGTGTCTCCTTTTGTCATATCAGTGAAAGTGCGCTGGATCTGGCCATGCAGTGGAGGCTGAGTAATTGTGAAGGATATCTGTTTGCGGTCTGTGTCTGTGTCTGAAGTGTCCAGCTCAGCACTTGTAATGACATGCGTGCCGCGTTCCAGCACAGTAAATCCAGAGTTGGTTATTTCAGGTGGCTTGTTGTCCACAGGCTTTAGAAATATGGTAAAAACTCCCTCTACAGTATTTCCAGAAACATCCTCCACAGAGTACCTGAACTGCAAAACATGGGTGGTAATTCCAAGTTCAAGATCAGGTGGTTTGTAAGCTATTTTATGGTGGTTAATTTGTGCTTGTGTGAAAGTTGTGACTTCTGTGTTTGGTTTTTCAGTTAATACCAGATTTCCCAATACAACAGGGTTATTCTCATCTGTATCTGTCGGGGGCTGGATGACTGTGTACTTGAGATCCCGATCCTCTGAGTCCAAGTCAGTGTAACGGAGGAATTTCTTTCGGAAATAAGTGAGCTGATACTCGTGCACAGTCATTTGCAGAGTCGTGCCAGGGTACAGCTCTGGTGGGAGGTCGTCAACAGGTTGAATTTTGATAATGAACGAGCTCTTGCCTGATTGGTTTGGTGGGTCATTGTCATCTTGAACAGTAAACACAAACTGATCCATGACTGTGCTGGTGCTGTGAGGCCCAATATGCTTATAAAACAGTTTACCATCAGTAATGTCCTGCTGCAGCCATTCAGTCACTACCTTCTCATACAACTCATCTTTTGTATTAAACTTCCAGGTTGATGGGTCCTCTGGGGCCTCCGACTGACGCAGCAGCACCTGCCCAATGGTGGAAAAGGGAGGCTCTATTGTGAATTTTATAGAAGAATCCTCAGAGTCAATATCTGCTGCACTGAGCATAAGTGAGGAAATTGGCATCATTTGGTTTTTGGATAAAATCAAACCAGTGTTGGCATTGATAATCGGAGGCTCGTCATCAGTTGGCACAACAGTGATGGGAAACAGAAACTCCACCTCATTTGTCCCATCTGTCATTCTGAAGATAATATTATCACTGTATGTGTCACTGCCATCATGTTGATAAATGACAACTCCAGCGTCCAGGTCACTCGGGGTGAAAAATTTCCTCCTCGAGCCCAAAACAGTCAATTCTCCGTGCTTCAGCCCATCAATTGCAGTAATTTTGACTTTGTCCAAGTTGTCTTCATCGCTGATTTCCAGATTCTGTGAACTGGACAGAGGCCTGGACTGACCTTCGTACAGTAACTGGCCAGTATTCCTAGTCACCACAGGGGCCAACGTGTTCATAGGCTTAACAACAATCATGAAAGCAAAAGGGTCTGACACAGCCCCCTCTGTGTCTACAACCTCAAACTCAATCTGGAAAATCCGCTCAGTTTCTGAATCCACAGCAGGGGGTTTGTAGGCGATTTTCAAGTCTTTGAGGTCTCCCTGGTAAAAGGAGGTTATTGGTAAATTCCTATCATCCGTGCTCACTATGTAGCCCTCCTCAAAGGACAGAGTGGATGTGATGTTGAAAATTAATTCATCAGGATTAGACTCAACATCCTCTGCAGCCAGCATGTCTGTGGTTATCGCTGTCATTACAAACTGGTCCACTTCCATCATCATCATTGCAACAAAGCTCGGCTTTGGAGCTGTGTTCTCCTCTCCTTCCTTGATCCTCACCAAAATTTGGAAAAATTCTTGCTTGAGTAAATTGCCCTCCTTATCATGTAACTCCACGAGCATGGGAATGTAATCTCTGTTTGGCGACTTCAAAGCAAAAGTGTGCTGATAACGGATGTTCATTTTAATAAATTCATCGCAGTCCACCGTTGTTCCAAGGCTGCCCTCATCTACAAGTTTTCCATACCTGGGCAGCACGCTGCCACTCGAGAGAGAGGCGATTTTGCATTGTTGTGTGCTTTTATCATAGGTGAATTCTAAAATCCTTCTGTCAATAGGGTTACTGGTGCCGAGCAGCCTCTCAACAGTAAGTGGCATGTTTTTGGTTAGCACTTCCAGCTGTGTGAAAATGACTTCCACCTCCATCATAAAAGGTATTATAATGGTATCCGTTCGGGTGTCATACCTGAGTTGTAATCTCACTCTGTCCCTCGGAGGACTCCTGGAGCCAAAGTGAGAATACTTCACGTCGTTAGGGCCAAATTCACACGGAAACTTTTTCGGAGACAGGTGTCCAGGCCTTTGAGACAAGGGGTCATTATCCAGGACTGTTATGCTGCATCTATCGCCGGGCTGAACTTGGATAACCAAATCGTTGATGGGATCAATAAAGACTGATCTCCCGAAAGGCACGCGGATCCCATTATTGGCAACCAATATCGTGTCCTCTGACAGCTCGGACCTCAAGGCGTACGATAATCCATAGCTGTCAAAAACCTGCGCAACTGCATCACCTGTCAGAATCACGACGAGCAGAATCAAAGCAGCGCCAGTCCTGTGCAGATGCGGGGGAATAATCCAAGCCATTTGTAGTGTGGAACCGCAGAGAAGACACGTTGAACTTTGCGCATACACCCTTGCAAACTAAGAGCGGTCGTTAAAGTTGCAAGAATATAAAATCGGAGTTGGGCAATATCACGCACCTATGGACAATAAGGTGCACCATTCTCTCACAGCAGCAGCACACTGATAATCTAAACTTCATACTCCTGCTTTGCCGGAGTACGGAGAGTTACGCCCCCCTCTCTGCCGATTGGTTAAGGTCTCCGCTGGAATGCGTTTGTCATGTTTTAAATGGATGGAGCTCGTGTCATTCTTTGGAGACAAAGTGATGCCGCGTGGGCTGGACCCCATCAGGTGAGAAAATAACTGCAAATTTTAATGTTTGGGCATCGGGAATGATTCACAGGCTGCAGCACGGCTGGAAATAGAAACTCTGCTGGAATTACTTCATTTCACACGTTTAAATTCGCCCACACATTTCTGTTAGATATTATCTGAAAATTATTTACATTTGCCCTCTAATCAAAACAGTTAACTCACTCCAGACAATTCCTAAAAATAAGGAAAGCAATCAGAAGTGCAGCTGAATCAAAGAGTCTTCAGTGGGGTGACATGAGAAAAGCTTTGTCTCCCCCTTGTGGTGTATGTTGCTGGGGATGCTTCACACATCCCTTCGAGCAGTTATCACACTACCTTCCACCATATTCTTATTTTTCACCGTCTTTTCCAAATGAAAACCAGGTCTGACAAAGTCAAACAGGTTCTGCATTGCATGTCCAGTGCACCTATATGGTATGATATGTCTTGTTTGACAGTGAACACGTGATGGAACGTGTATGGCTGCATGAATATGCAAAGAGTACGTCTGCAGTCAGAGCAGCATTGTCATGTAAATGTAACTGACCCCAGTGCAAATATAAGTAAGCATAATACACAAGGTGGAAAAGTGTGTTAGACAGCTGTCACATCCATGTTACAGTAGTTTAAAATGTTGCTGAACAGTTGTTTGAAGGTGAGATGACAGTCTGAGTCTGTGGGATCTGTAATAATTGAGCGGCAATGATCGCCATCCTTCACAGGCCCTGAAAGCTTCTTGGTCCCGGTGCACCTACTACACTAACCGCCAGTGCACCAGAGCTAATGAAGAGGAAGCACTGCAGGAATCTGACTGTGTCCACTATTAAATTCACTGCACTGGAGCCAATCCACAAGGCCACAGGACAGCTTTAACCCTGCCACACACACTCCTAAAGCATGAGTCAAAAGTTCTATTTATTAGAGTTACACAGTGACATTGTTCCATTTCTTGCTGTGCTGCTCCCTCATTACACAGGTCCTCCATGTGTCACACGAGGCCCTCAGCAGGATATTCTCCTCTTACTTCTGACAAGCCCAGTCATGATCCAGCCTATCTCTGCTCTACTCACATAGAGAACCAGGGTTGATTAAAAGAACATCCATATAGAAATTGTGCAGCACAACAAGGCAGCTCAAAATGACAGAATTTAATTAAAATAGGTTTGATTTTGGCACGGTGAGATCACAAATATTTTAGAAACCATAAAGTTACGACTATGGGCGAGTCTGAAGGAAAGCTTTTATATTGTCTCATTATCAGGATCCCATGTAGCATTTGCTCTGTTTTCACATTAACATTAAATCTCATTTAACTGTAAAAAATAATCCCGTTTCTCTTTTTCTATACAACTGTGGTATTTATTTTGCATAGCAACTGACACAGCTCTGTGTTTTTGATTTACAGCCTTTGTTTACATTACATGTACACATTCACCTATGCCCCCCTGTCAGTGTGTAGCATCCCTGGAGCCTTATAGTACTTGGAAGAATTTGACTTCGACTGTGTTCTGTCCCCTCTGATGCCTTTCGGATCATTTTCATTCCATCCACAAAGTCATGAGTGTAGCCTTTGTGTCTGCACCTGCTCACAGTTGCGCATTAACGACATACAAACCATCTCAGCTGGCATGTGTTGAAACTGGGTACACAGTAGCTGCCATAACAAACTGTACAGTTGAGTTGCACTGGACACTGTTGACAGGGTCCAATTATAAATATAGCCAAGCAAACTGCAAGGCAAAGCCCCCAGGCCTTGACAGCTCCTAGTTACAAGAGAAAATGAAAAAGAAGATGAATAGAACTTTCTGACAGCAGCGATGGCAGAGAGGGAATTGGATCATACCCAAACCTTCAGGCTTATTTTCAAGGCGAGGGGAAGTTTGATGATATTCTGCCATATCACATTTAAATCAAATTGATTGTAAACGACCAATCCCTCTTAACAGATAGAAGTCTCGGGGGCACCTGGTGGCTCAGTCGGTAGAGCAGGCGCCCCTTATACAGAGGCTATGTCCTTGCCGCAGCGGACCCGGGTTCGATTCCACCGATGGCCCTTTGCTGCATGTCACTCTC
>JAPZDX010000023.1:22425010-22438174 GCA_029783625.1 Naso annulatus | reverse complement strand
GACTTTCTTGACTTGCAAAAATGTCTTTTAAATTGACAAACATATTTGACATTGGCGGTACAATTTAAACAGGATCAAAAAACAGTTTGTCCCTCTCCACTAACTAAGGTTCATATTTTTTCCCAATCAAGGTCCCATGGTGCGGAAGTAGAGGGATGTGATTTAGCCACTCTGTATTTGAAATCAAACCAAACACACAGAAAAATGATGCACGTTGCAAACACTTGTAGAGTCTTTCTTTTCAGGCTTCAACTGTTTCATGATTTCTTATTTCTTTAGAAAGACTAAAAAAGAAATAACAGTAATAATGTTTATTATAACTTCTTTCTTAGTGGCTCCAATTGACCATGTGTACGGTACCTTGGGTCTGGTGAAGGCCACCTCAACCCAAAATTATGCTGACATTTCTACACTGAGGCGTGAGATTGAGGGATCAGGATCCTACACCTTCTTTGCCCCCAGCAATGACGCCTGGGAGCTTTTGGATGAGGTGAGTGAAGAAGACCAAAAGAAAAAGCAGCGAGAGCTCTGACTATGAGGTGGTAACCTTCTCATTTTGCTAACCTCAACAGACAGTGAGGAGTGCTCTTGTCAGCAATGTGAACATCGAACTGTACAACGCTCTACATTACCACATGGTCAACAAACGCCTCTTAACGAAGGATTTAAAGAATGGAATGACAGTCACCTCCATGTACAATGACCTTGGTCTCCAAATTAACCATTACCCCAATGGGGTGAGTCTAATTATTGTGTATTATTATCATTATCACCCCTCTTGTAGTTTTACTTGGTATCACAGTTATATACGATATGCAGGTGGTGACTGTGAACTGCGCCAGGATCATCTATGGCAACCAGGTTGCCACCAATGGAGTTGTTCATGTCATTGACCGTGTCATCCACGCTGTCGGAAACACAATCCAGGATGTTATTGAGGTTGATGATGACCTGATGACTCTGAGTGTAAGTACACACACACACACACACACACACACAGGAATACATGAAATAATGTAATGTCGGCACTTACAGAGCAGTGATTCTGAGGCAAGCAAACACTGCTGCAGATGTGCTTCACGTTGGGTTGTTAGGGGGTTTGAGTTTAATAATGTTTTTAAAGTAACAAACGTAGAGAAGAGGACAAATTGTTTGTTTAATTTATTTTTATATTTAAAAGAGACAGCATGTAATAGTAAAAATAACAGTAAATGTGCCAGAGATAGCTAAAAGTTCAAATTCCCATGTGTAGCCTCTTAACACGTTAAAAGTATAACTGCAGTAGAACACAACCACGCAGAGCAGGTGAAATTATTGAAGGTGTATCAGTTAAAATCTGGCACAAACAGCAACACTGGTCAAAGATTACAGGGATTTAGAGGGACCTGAAAATAACATTCAGAGGCTGAATTTGTGATGTAGTTCCTTCTACATTCATTTTAAAGATGATTTGGTTAAATTACACCTCATAAAATTGTTTTTACTGTACTCTATTGTATCTTGAAGTTCACTAAACATTATCCTGTTGATGAAATCTCCATCTAGGATGTGGCTCAAAAGTCTGGCCTGTTAGAGAAGTTGGGTCAGCCAGGACATTACACTTTCTTTGCCCCCACCGATGAAGCTTTTGCGAGTCTGGGCGGCGACGTGTTGGAGAGACTTCTGAGTGACCCGCAGGCCCTTAAAGGTAAACCAGACTGTTCCTTAATCCCCAAAACAATCAGTCAAGGCCATTTAAAACACTGCAGTGGAGACTGGGCATTTATATTACCAGCAGCAAACTAGAACTATATTTATATTTCATGATTAATGTACAGGAAAAGGAATGCAGTGTTTCCCCAGCGTCATGTATGCTAGACTAGGTCTCCTATAAAGTTTTCTTTTTTTTACATGCTCAGCTTCTTCCAATTTGAAACAGATGAAGCCACAGTGGACTGGAACTTACTCACATTTGGCAGGCTCTGCTGTCCATAACCAAGTTGTGTGGTAGAGTAATAAAAATAAGTATCTAATTTCAAGTCATACATGAAATTGTGGGTGGAAAGTCAGACAATCCAACACGTCATTTTAAACTTTGGTAATGTTTTTTTTATTATTATTTTTTAGCTTTATAAATGCTGCCAGCAGGTCAGAATCAATATACTGTAGCTTTTTGTATCCGTCTCAAACATTTGCAAGAATTGCACCCCTTTAAACATCTGTCAGAGCAAGTTCAAATATACAGTGGACTCTTGAAATACACAAAGACAATAACACAAAATCTGCAGCATATCAACATTTTTAACATTACTTGATTTGCATCCACCCTGAGAAACAGGAAACAGCTACTTCATTAGACAAACTTGCAAAAACTCCAAACACTTTAATAGCCCGTAGCTTTTCCTGTGATGTGAGTTCAAACCATTTCACGTAAAATTAAACAGAACTGTGGTGAAACCACAGGTCCTCTCACTCAAAGACCCGAGGGATCCAAAGGGTCTTCTGGCTCCCAGGGTGTTTTGTCCTCGGCTACACTGTAACATGGGAAAAAAAACGTAAAACAGCCCACATAGCTTACTGACCTGCTCTCCATTCAAATAAATATGGTAAATCAACTCTTTATAGCACTTTTTTTTTTAAATGGAGAAAGCACTTGATCATTTCCCTCTCATTTACCCAAGGTCACACACAGAGATGGTGGCAGGGCTGCTATCCGAGGTGCTGGACACTCTGAGCCACAGCAGACGAAGATACAGCAAATACACCTTATCAATTTAAAACTTTGTCTTGCTTTTTCAGCTCTTCTTAATTTCCACCTCCTGAACTCAGTCCAGTGCTCTGAGGCCATAATGGCTGGCAGCTCTTATGAGACACTGGAGGGCAACAACATTGAGATCGGCTGTGACGGAGACAGTTTAACAGTTAATGGCATCAAGATGGTACTCAAGACGGACATTGTCACCACCAACGGTGTCATCCACCTCATTGACCGAGTGCTCATACCAGACTCAGGTTAGACTCCCATCTCCTATTTTTTCCTGTTTGATTGCCTACAGAAAAAGAAATATTGTGCAGGGTTTTTGGCATTTCTCTGTAATCCATATTTCAATGGTGTTGGGTTTTCCTGTGCCATTTAAGCTAAGCAGGTGATGGAACTGGTGGGAAATTCACAGTCTACGTTTGGTGACATGTTGTCCGAATTGGGTCTTTCTGCTGCCATGAGACCAGAGGCTGAATACACTCTGCTTGCTCCCCTCAATGATAGATTCGATGGTGAGTTACATACTGATCATTACATCATGCAAATTTCTTCGTTTTCTTTTCAGCACTCCGCTAAATGTTAACCCTAGCTGCGCCAGAGCCAGTCACAGTCTGAAAAATGGGAAATATTTTTTATTTCCCCAAAAGGGCTGAATCGTGAGTGAATAGATATGTTCATATAGAGGACTTTAAGGAAATTCTCATTTATTGACCAAATACCATCTTCCCCAGAGAACTTTCCTGGCAGAAAATGTTCATTTTTATAGACATACGGTTTTAAATAGGTGTAAGGAATGCACAACGCAGCAACTGCTGGAGGTCAAATCCTAAATTATCAGTAATCTACCGTGTACAGGATCCAACTACAGAACTGTGTAGTAAATCAAATCACCAGTAGTAGATAATCTTCACTTATGCTTAATATCATGGCTGCTGCTCTCTGAGCTTTCTGGCCAGAGTGTGAAGTCTATCATTTCTGGTGCAGTGGTGCCCAAGCCAATTCATTAGATGTAAATGCAATATGTTGTTGTTATTTAAATTCTATGAGAAATATAAAATCTTTTCTTTCCCCTGCAGATGAAGTCATGTCCATGGACCAGAGGTTGCTAAAGATTATTCTGGAGAACCACATCGTGAAGAATAAGATTGTCTTGGGACAGCTGTACAATGGCCAGAAGTTGGAGACCATTGGAGGGAAAATGCTGAGGGTCTTCATCTATCGCACAGTGCGTCCACTTCTCTAAAGATGTGCCTAAACATTTTGGCTGATAGCCATTAAAAACACACTGTAGGCAAAACCACTATCATTTGACCGTCAATCCTTGTATCTTTGAGACGTAACAATAATACTCTGCCCCTTAACTTGTGGATTCTGTCTGCAGGCTGTGTGCATTGAGAATTCCTGTCTGATCAGAGGCAGTAAGGAAGGAAGCAACGGGGCCCTTCATCTCGTGAGCACTCTGTTGAAACCAGCAGAAAAAAATCTTTATGAGATTCTGACAGAAAATGGAGGGTTCAAGTAAGTGGGCAACAGAGCAGTGTTGGTGAAAATGGACTGTGGTATTGAAAAGCAGCTTAATACTCAAACCACAACTTTCTGTATCTTTCCATAAAATCCACGTGGCATATATGGGACTGAGAAAGTGCTGTTGTTGCAGTTCAGCAGTCCTTAGTGGTTTCTGTAACAGCCAAGTTGGTGTTTTCGTCTCTGTGCTGCAGGATCTTTTTGTCTCTGATGGAAGCTGCTGACCTGACTGACCTGCTGAAACAGGAAGGAGACTTCACTCTGTTCGCCCCAAGCGACAAGGCTTTTGCCGGTTTAAGCAACAGTGATTTGGACTTGTTGAAGAGTAAGTCTGCGGGACCTTCGTTATATTGGAATGAGGTTCAACCACTTGTGTTGCAGGTTGATATTCACACAAAGTGAATGAATGATCTATGTGTTTGCTGTTCTTTATTTTCAGGTGACATAAATGCTCTCAGAACCATCCTTCTGTATCATATCAATAATGGCATTTTCATCGGTGGTGGTTTGGAAGCTGGGGTTACAAACCTTCTCAAGTCTTTCCAGGGCAGCAATCTCAAAGTGATGTATGTAAGTATTTAGTCTAGCAAGATGGAACATCTTTTATCAAAGTTAATAAACTTTATACGTGGAGCAAATCAAGCTTTATATCTTGATATCAACTCTTATTTAGAATTCTTCAGTAAAATAGCTAAAAAAAACTCATCAAACTTACAGCATTATTTACAGTAGAATAGAGTTAATCCCTCACATTTTAAAAAACAGGTTCGTTCAAGCCCGTCATTAAGTGGTTTTCTTGTCTGTAATGGTTTTTAAATGTCTCCCTCAGGCAAACAACAGTGTTCGAGTGAATTCTGTTGAAGTTCCTGAATCTGATATCATGGCCACAAATGGAGTCGTTCACATCGTTAACCAAGTGTTGTATCCTGGAGGTATGATTATCGTCCAGTCAGCATCGCTACTTCTGTAAATCTGTCAGATGATGTGATTTATAACTTGTTGTAAAGGCCGACTGCAGCCAACGCCCTGTGTGTGCTTTCTTCCAGATATCCCTGTTGGAAGCCAGAATCTCCTCACACTTTTGAAGAGGCTCATCACTTACATGCAAATTAAGGTGTTGTATTAAAATTGACTTCTCGTGATAAAAGTTGTGAGGTTTTTCAAGTGCGGGGTGCAGTTTGCTTGGGTTACAGGGTGCAGGTGTTTTTTAAAATTCTCTCTATTGCTGCCAAAACCTGACTAATGAAACTCAATATAAAGTATGTGACAAGAACTAGCTTGAAAACCGTTTGTGCCAAACATTTAGCTGTCATTTTGAGTTAGGATGTCAGTGTTTTTATTTCTTTTGCTTTAAATTATAAAAAGAGTTTGTGTTAGGGTTAGTTTTTTTTTATGTCTGTGTTCTCATTATAGGATTTATCATTTAGCATTGACACAAAAAATTAACTATGGGTAGGCCTATACTGAACACCACTTTGATAATGTGTGCATACTGAAATAGATTTGAACCTTTTTTACAGTATATTTCAGGATTCAGATACCAGGAAATTCCCCTTACATTTATAAGTAAGTAACTATATTAGTATGTTTTTTTGTAATTTATTATTGGCAAAAAAAATATCCTAATAGACATTCCTCACTGTCATTAATGGCTTTATATCTCCTGTTGTTATTAGAGAGGATCATCACTCGTGTCATCCAGGAAGGTACAGTAATGATGATTACAGAGTATCATCATCATGTGATTCCTAATCAGTAAAATCTGACAGATTATATGTGGTTAATAAAACAGTTGCATGAATTTAATTGGGGGTAAAAATAACTAAGGCAGTGGCTGTCTACTAACCAACTATATGTTAATCTAGATAATTTCACACTCGTGCAAGAACATAAGGAGAATCTCTTCTCTGCTATTAGATAATTCTTATATCAGTAGGCAAAACTGGTCGACACTGAATAAATAATATATGGAATATTTTTAATAAGCTAATAAACACAAATATATATTCTATGAATTCCAAACTGTTGCGCTTAAATAATATGTAAAAACTAGATGGCAAAAATTCTTTGATTATGAATCACATTTTTGTAAAGGCAACCTTTCTGATCCAGTGAAAGGTCTATTTGCAATGCTACCTGCATGCAAATGGAAAATTCTCTGTGTCGAGGGGCAATGCAGTGCTGCCTGTAATTTCCAAGTAGTGAAACATGCTTCTTATGCTTTCATAGGTCCCGAGATAACCAAAGTGACAAGGGTTATCCCAGGGGAACCCACCATCACCAAAGTTACCAGGGTCATTGACAATAAGCCCGTCATCACCAAAGTCACAAGGGTCATTGACAATCAACCCACCATCACCAAAGTCACCAGAGTTGTCACAGGTAAATAACTTACTTGAATCAAAATGTCAGAAACTTTCAATCAATGATCATTTGGAGAACTCATTAATTGCTCTCATCTACAGGTCCTGAGTTCTCAGTCAGCACTAGCACGTCTAACATCAATGTGGAAGGTCAGTGAAACTAATGTTAAACTAATACAGACGTTTAACGATAATTCTAGTTTTTTAAAGTGTGGGGCTTATTGTACAAGTGAATGTGATTTTATTGTTAATGGTGTCCAAAATTATTGCTGACTTGTCTGCACACCAGCCTTCCACGATTAAATGTGTTTGGATTTGTTAGAAATATTTCCCATTCATATGTTTAATGTTAAGCTAGATTCGCATGAGTTCATGAGGATAGTATGAGTAATTGCACTAAATACTGGACATGATATAAAATAACAAACATGATATGATAGATACAATAGATAATTGATTAGATAGATTTAAAACACATTTATTTTTTAAATCTCATTGAATTGCAGCCATATAAACAAGTTTTTAGGATGTTCTTAAGGCTAAAAAAAACTATAATACAACCTGATTTTTTTAAAAACAGTACAATGCATCTCTGTACAAAATATTCCAGTTTCACTTTATGGATTGTTTGTTTTATCTTCAGGAATTAACCTTGCAGAAATTGCCACCGCTGACGGAAACCCTGACTTACAGACTGAAAGACTTACCAAAATGATCCAAGGTGAGTATAATCAGTTCATACATCTCGGTTACTGGGGAAAGAATCGTTCATAAATATTGTCTGACTTATATGTTTGTTTGCCTTTATAGAAGGTAATAGAAGAAGAATCCCTAACCGAAGAGTTGTAGGTAAAAGAAAAAAAAATAACTCGGGTCTACATTTTTAATCAATGCAGCCTAACCTGTGGGCAAGTTCAAGCAATTGAACTTGAGTCTGCTGCAAAGTTAACATGGCACACTCTCCTACCTGCATTATTTGTCTAGTGCACCCCTTCAACCATGGCAGGTGAAGGCCTACTTAAAGGAATGATTTTACATTTTGGGAAATATGTCTAAGCTTGTCCTTTTCTTATTGTGACTTAGATGAGAAGATTGACACTATTTTCATGCAATTATGGTAAATATGGTCCCCATCTTCCATACAGACAAATGGCAATCTGATCATCTAACTCTCATAAGAAAGCAAATATAATTGTCCTAAAATGTCAAACAATTTCTTTAAAGGTGCAATGTGTAAGACATGGCCAAAACTGATAACATTATCAACAGAGTGTGAAGGAGCAACAGTTCTGACATTATGTAAAATACATCTGGTGTGTTCTAGAGATCTACTGAAGTTAGCCCTCTGATCAGCTAGTCCCTGGGTTCTGTACTCCCGCCACCATGTCAGCTCAAAGATGTATTTTAACCGCAAGGTTCCAATTAAACAAATAAACAACTACAAGCCACACTGGATAAATTCATAGTCCCCTCCTACATTGACACACTTCTAGTCCAGTGGTCGTGGAGCACTAATCCCCTCTCTGTAGAGGTCTGGAGAAGTCAGGACTCTTGGATCTAAAGAAATTGATTCAGAACAGTGATGACATCATCTTCAATGTCCAAATTATGACCACTGAGCTCCTTCTTCCTTTTGAGGTTGTGGTTTGAGGTTGCATAATCATATGAATTGGGCTGATGTTGGACAAATTTACATCCCCAGTCATAGATGTCAGCCATCACCATCTGACTTGTGGACTGGAGCATTGTCCCAGTGGTAGAGCACTCCTCTTGTCAGCTCCCTAAGCTGAATCGCCCTGTTTTCCCCCCAAAGCTGTCTCTAGAAATCAGCATAGTAGTTTCTTGTAATATTGTGACCCTTTCCAATGTAGTCCATTAGCAGCACTCCCTTTGCATTCCCAAAGGAAAGAAGGCCTTGCCTCCAGACCTCACCGACCTGACTTTCTTGGAAGCTGGAGACTCTGGATTTTTCCACTGTTTTGGTCATTCTTTCCTCTCTGGCTGGAAGTGGTGGACCCAAGTCCAGGTTATAAAATGTTGGTGAAATCTTTTGGGATCTTAATGGCAACAGTGTCAGTTGACAGGTGCTGAAACTACTTCTAATCAGGCCAGAGGAGTTTCAGGACCTAGTGAGTTGACACCTTTGTAATTTGGAGTTCGTTGCGAATAGCTTCGTGGGCACGCTCCTGTGAGACACCCAACTCTGGGTCAATGTACCATTGGTTTCTTTGCTGATCTGTCAAGATCATGGTTTCCTGTGTCTTGACAGTGATCAACCTTCACAATTGAGGTTATCTTCAAGGCTCTCTCGGCCACCTTCAAATTTAGCAGCCCGTTTTGTTTTACCATGCTGTTAGGTAAAAAGTTAAATGAACTTGCATTTAATGAGAGCTGTACAGCAGATACAAGTGGCTGAAATGGGTTTACTAAGGAGAGTGGCTGGCATCACCTTTAGAAATAATGTGAGAAGTTTAGTCTCCCCTAAGGGACTTAGAGTAGAGCTGCTGCTCTCTTCCAGACACATTCAGTTGGAAGGAAGCCCTGGGGTAGACCCAGGTCCAGGGAGAATGTACCTCCTCACTGGCCTGGGAAAACCCTGGGATCCCCCAGTCAGAGCTGGTTAACATGGCCAGGGGAAGGGAAGTCTGGGGCCCTCTGCTGAAACTGCTGCCTCCACAACCCGCTCCTGGATAAGCAGTTGACGATGGATGGATGGATGGATTGATGGATGGATGGTTCATCTTCTATGTTAGGCCATGAAATCATCAAATACCCACTGTACAACCATAAACCTGATTTCAAGTCGTAAAGCATTTCATTAGTAATCTTTGTTGTCAAACTGGCCTCGGAGGTCAGTTTCACAGATTCTGTTCAATCGCACTCTGCTCCCAGTTCACTGGGAGGCTGCTGTTAGTAGTCCCATGCCTGCTGTGTGAACACTTTCCCACCCAATTCCCTACTGCTCTGAGTTGAGCATCCAGTCAGAGTTAGTTAGCTTAGGGCCTCTAAATACGAAGCTAACTGAGCAACGAGGCAAAGACAGCTAACAGCCTCACCCAAAGATAGCATGAGAAAAGAGTATAATGAGCAATTAGCAGTTAGCGGTTATGTTGGTTATGTGCTGTTCACTATTTATTTGGAGTTACCTTCGATAAATGGCCAGTTCTTACACATGTTACCTATAAGCGCTGTGCGCTGCTTACTCTCTTGCTGCCATGCTTATTGCCATATGAAACACTCGTATGAAAGCTACGCTGACACTTGGCGCCACTGAAGCTGCTTTTTATACTGTATAGCTTTTCATAGGCCTCACCTGCACACCAGCATCTACCTCTAGGCTCTGATTCTACAAGATTGTATCATTAGTATCACGTGTGCATCATTCCTGTGCTAAATTTGGTGTTTTCTTGTCAGAAATGATGATATCAGAGCCTAGACGTCAAGCTTCAACACAAAACATATTCGACATTCATTCCATGTATGCTGGCTCATATGTCATAATGGCTCTCTCCCTTTACCTTTTTCTAAACCAGCTGGTGGCAGGAGGAGGGTACAAAACTGAGCACGGATGGATGAGAATCTCGACGATGGAATAGCACAGACAACAAACCCAGTGGTTTTAAGTGATGTTCAATACAGAGGACACACTTAAAATGACATTGTTTTCAAATACAGTGTAACAGGTCTAACTGACAAAAATAAAACAGTCCTCATAAAACAATTTAATGGTGCTTTGAATCTATAGTGTACAATGTCTGAAAAGAGTCTGTTAATTCAACATATGTAAACTTTGTTCAAATGAACATTTTGGCTTGACTTTAAAGACGTGGAACAAGTGCGGGTAGCAGTAAAATCTTTTGAATCGCAGCCATTAGGGTGCAATTCTAAACTTCCCTGTCTTAGCTAGATGTTAAGGTTAAAGCAAGGAGATTTTACTAGCTGTTTGAGAAGGTTTTTATTAGTGCAGCATGACAATGATGAAAAAAGAAATGATGATGCTTTTTTCAAAATTAACTGTTACATACTTTTAATTTCTCTGGCTGTAAGTTGTTGTAAATGTTGTCTTTGCTTGTATCATTTAGAATAATGTATCCAAGGTGTTCTCCTTTTGATTTTCAAACTGCCAATAAAGTGCATTCTTTGATGTAAATATCCCAATTCAACAAGGGCATCTGAAAAGATTGTTGTCTGGATTAATATTGTATGTATTTGCACTTTTAAGGCTCAGGTAGTTGGCATTGGTTGAGAAAAACGAGTCTAAAATATCAAATGTCAAACCTAAATGTCTGCACTTTGTCAACTTTTAGAAACTTCCAAGACATTATGTAAAATATCAAATAAACTAGGTTACATTTGCAGAATGAGCTCTTTTCCATTATTCACTAAAGTAAATCTAATGTACTACTAATGTAGTTGCATACTGTGACAACAAATCAATCGGAATCTGAACTATGTTTTTATTTACAGAGGATATATTTAAACTAACCACAATGAATGCAACAATGAATGCATTGCTTTATGTAAGAACAAAGTGTAAATCATGTCTTAACTGGTGTTTTACAGCCCCAAAATTGTCCTTACCTTACAGGGCCACTGTGTGAGCTGTTGTGCACAGACATTTGGTCCAAGTCCAGCGCTGTTATTTGGCTTATGTGCAAAGATTTCCAGTAAAGTTCACGGCTTCTCAGGAATGCTAAAGTGGTTAAAAATCAACGCAACTGCCAAGAAACAAACATTAACTCTTGCAACATACAAAAACACAAACATGGCAAATTTTAAAAGGAATTTTGCTGTTCATCTGAAATTTAAATCAAAATAATTCTCAGCATGTGAGAACAAGCATTGTTGATGCAGGTGACTGGAAACCACAGCTTGGAGTGATCAAGTCATCATACTGGATATTATTGTGGTGCCATTTACATTTTAAAGGCATTCGTTCAGTTCATACAGTCAGTGACCTGTGCAAAATCAAAATGATAGCCTTCCTGTCATCAAACAAGAAGTATTAATACATTGCTTTACTATATAGTAGAAAAAAAAAGGTATCTCTTAAATCCTGTACCATGTTACATTCACATACTCACAGCGGTATGCCTTCTCTGTGGTTGTTTCACATATAATAAACTGTCAAAAACTTACTTGCTAGACATATGAGGTCACTTTGCACACCTCTGATTAAATAAGTTGAACAGGCAGCTTTCATTACTAAATGCATGTCAGGAGAGCATACAGTATTATCCATGAAAAGCTCCATTTGGTGCATGTAAGCCCGCATGACAATTCTGTCACAGTTTCTATATACATAAATGTAACTGATCCCATTTCACTGATGCTGCACGGATTTATTTTATTTTATTTTATTTACAACAAAGAAGGAAGTAAAGGTTTCATACTGTATGTGGTCAAATGAGAGGGACTTTTTGTCTTGTCTTATGTAATGGAGGTCTTGTAGTAATTGACTGAAGATAAAGCAGTATCAAAAACCCTGAGCGTCATCGACTGCTGTATGGCAGGAAGATGATCTTAATGAAATAAGTTGTCTGGTTGTAATTCAAGAGTTAAGCTGGGAGCATAAAAATGAAGAATTTATACTCCGTTGTGTTTTCTTACACAATATTTTTCCTTCACCAAAATCCCTGAGGAATTACTATATGTTCAGACATATGGTTACATTCTATAGTCAGTGTTACATAAAGCTTGCCATCAAATATTAGGTAATGCTTCTAACAGACTGCTACAGTAACATGCCAATCATGCTACAAAGAGAACAAATACATTCTGCAGTCAGACACACAGCAGGCAACACAGCCTGAGCATTGAGAAAACATTACTGGAGGATCTTATTGCTTTTCCATTCGGTCTTGGATTTTCCACACTGTACACAGCACTGATCTCCCAATCTATTATTATGTCATTTATGAGACTGCTGCTATCACCAACAACAGATTCAAATTTCACATTAGTCGGCTTGGCGGCCTCCACCACTTGTCATAATCACCAGCGGGCAGCTGCATGCTTATTCTTGAATGAAACGACACAGGAAGCACTTTCATTTACGGGATCTTTATACCAAATGAGCATGTGCTTATTCTCCTTTTGTGATGAGGCCTCACTGCATCTTCTTAGCTCAGGTTATCAGATTTTTTGCTATCCATAGTCTTGTTGATATTGCACTGGTAGTCGGTACATTTTTGCAGTCGTATATAACATTTGGTATCTATACATTTAACTTCCTATTGTCTTTTTGGATGTTTTTTGTGTATTTATTGTGTATGCAGCATTTTCCTGTTGCCTTGCTGATTTGTAATTTTTGTATCTAGTATGTCCTGTGACATGCCATGTGACCAGTCACATGACCTTGATTGTTATTTACTGTTTGTTGACCTGTGTCACTATAAATGTTTATGCCTTGATGAAGACTCCTTCTGAGTTGAAACACGTTGACAATCCATGAATTAAGGATTTTTAACTTTTAGCAGACCGCCTCAGATCATCTATCCAGACTGCCTTCTAAATTTGGATTTTCATTATGAGAAA
>JAPZDX010000023.1:22375131-22387449 GCA_029783625.1 Naso annulatus | reverse complement strand
ACACAGCCGTGCAGGTGCTCGATCACCCTTGGGTCAATGTAAGTTTATCACTTTCAAGTCCATCTTTTTACCAGAATCACCTGAAAACATACAAGTACCACTAAGAAGGAATATGCAGTTGTTATACAGCAGGTAGAATATTTGAAGTTTTGTTCCGTGATTTTCCAGGATGACAGGGTGTCAGAGAACGAGCACCAGCTGCCTGTGGCGGGGAAGATCAAGAAGCACTTTAACACTGGGCCCAAGCTCAACAGCACCACAGCAGGAGTGTCAGTCATTACAGTAAGCAACGATCTGCAGCCCTCCACACACTGACACTGCATGTAACTCTGTAGAACACATTCTGCTTTTGTACAGTGCGCTTCAGCGATGATGCTTTGAAAACCATTGAGATCAAAAACACCTGCAATCTTGCATTTTAAAGCACAATGTTGATTATTTGCACCTTCTGCCTAAGTGTTTTTCTTTATCCTCAGCTGTCATTACAGTTCATTTTTTAAGTTGGGAATAGCACTTTCTGCCTCTGTAAAGTAGCAAACAATCCATCATCCATCTTTTTTGTAACTTGTATTTTGGGGATTCCGTTGCAGTTTTTGTGTGTGAAACACATCTGTTCATCCATCTGCTTCACGCTGCAGGGTCCTCCTGTGTGTGCTCTGGCCTCTCATGCTGCTCTTGTAGATGGACTGTCAGCACTTTTTGTCAGGACATCATTTGAACAACATAGTTGGACTATAAAAACTAGATTTCCGTGTTCTTGAACGTATTGAAAACTGAGCTGGAGCTGTGTAGTCGTCAGAAAGACTCGTCATTGACGGGGGAAGAAGAATCAGCTGCCTTTCTCCTTATTTTTCATATCTAGACTTTTTACTTTTGTTTTGAGTCAAGCACTTAGTTGTCAGTTGCCAAATGGAAAAAAAACTCTTTTTTTATAGTATCAGTTAATAGTTACATGACTTTTTCCTGCCAGTTTTATTTTCTTCTCATCACAGCAGTTTTAACGTTTAAGTTTAAGGGCTGTGCACCTTAATGCTGCTCAGGTCAGTGATGCTTGGAGTTCAAGCTGATCCTCTGAGTTGCGTTCGTCTCTCTCTGCTCAGCTGGACCGGGACTTAACCATCAAGAGGTCAGGGTCTTTGGACCACAACCAGCATCCAGGAATGTACTGGATAAGGTATGAAACAGCATAGTGCTAAAATGTAGTGCTTCCATGGCAAAGTGCTGACAGTCTCCATTTCCAAACCCCCACAGGGTTTGAGTCATGGGAGCCTTTTTTCATTCCTCGCCTTTATTTACCTCATAGAGATCATCACTCTACCACATTACATCATCTCATTAGGGCTGTGGCTGTTTCCTCTCGCCTGGTCGTGCAGTTTATCTTGCTATCTACTTATGCTAATTGCATTTAAAGCGATATTTCACCACAGAACTATTTTTATGTGTCAAGTACTCAACCCTAAATGTCTTGAATTGAAGAACGTATTTTTTCCTTCCAGCGTTCCTTCACAGTAAATAGATTTTTTCCAAAATGTGAGCCACTCACTTTAGCTGCTTTTGCGGGCAGCCTATAGAGATACAGTTTCAAAACATCAAAACCATCCCAAAACTTCAGAATCAGAATCAGCATCAGAATCAGAATTACTTCCATCCAAAACTCTCAAAAGCTTCGTGTAGTATAATCCAAGTCTTCTTTATCATGTCGTGGGCTCAATACTTCTAGAACTGTTATTTCAGCTAAAAAGCTACTAAACCCAGCATATCTGGGATCTAATGTACGAGCCTGGCTGAGCACGTGACAGCCAGCCTTGTATCGAATGTGTTTGAGTTTGTGGCTTTTTAGCTGAAACAACAGTGTTTTGGAGGTATTGAGCCTGCGACACGATAAAGAAGACTTGGATTATACCACACGAAGTTTATAAGGGTTTGGATAGAAGTTTTAGATGGTTTTGTTGTTTTGGATCTGTGTCTCCATAGACTGCTAGCAAAAGAAGCTAAAGTGAGTGGCTTGCATTTTTGGGAGGGGAAAAAACAAACAAAAAAAACAGTTTACTGTGGAATAACACTGTCAGGAAAAAAGATATTCTTCAATTCAAGACATCTAAAGATGAGTCACTGATACACACAAAAAGTTTTGCTGTGAAATATCACTTTAAGGGTTAATGTACGCATTGAGCAACTGGATTTTGTTTCATGCATGCAAGGAATTTTACACATCTGATGTTGGCATACCTTCTTTTTTGCCTTTCCTAGTTTTGACGAGTGCTGCACTCGTATGCTGCGTTGTAGAATGAGGTTAAACTTTCTGTCATAGGACGTCGTACTTTCTCTAAGGCGATCAGCAAAGAGGCAAAAGCAGCTTTTCAGATGGAACTGCATGCTGATATCTGCTTATTTAACGTTTACAAAGTGTCTCCCTGGAAGTTGAGAGAAAGTCGCTCCTCATGTTTAGTTCTGGGTAGAAGCTAACCATAGCTGCTGTGTCACCCTCTCTCAGACCACGGCACTTGATAAAGAGAAGCAAGTTTTCCGACGAAGACGCCACCCAGATGTGAAGCTGCCTCCCAACCTCCCGCACAGTATTGGTGCCGAAGCTTCCAACAGTGCCAACTTGGTCCTTTCGCCCGCTGAGATCACCCCTGACTCTGAGGACTATTCCCCGAGTTCAGCTGGCACTGTTCGTTCACCCACCTCTCCGTTCTAACTTTCTGAAGTCACAGTATCCCATCATGGAAAAGTGGGAGAAAAAGGGAGAGGCTGGAGTGCAAAATGGAATGACCCTACCCGTACCAATTCTGTTTTTCCAGCCATGATACTTTTGGTTTTTTTTGTTTTTTTTTTACAAAAAGCATTGATTGTCAAAAGGGGCACATAAGTCTCAAAGGATGAGATGAGAATGGATCAAAGAGTACACCTTAAGAGCATGCAACAGTTAACACTTAATGTGTTTTCCATATTCTTTAAAAAAAAAAAAAAAAAACAGCTTTCAATCTGTTTAAGCCTTATTTCTTCATAGCAAGCAGTGGTTCATCGTAGTGCAACAGAGCTCTCTAGTGGCTTAAATTGTACACTGCAGGAGTCAGAGACACCTCGCTTCATGAAACATTTAGATTTTAATCAGGAAGTGTAAAAGCAAAACATCGAGAACTTTGCCTCTAAACATTAGATTACATGTTTTTGTGATACGACATGTTGAGCACCATCACTTACTTGTTGTAACAGTAACTCATTCAATCTAACAGGAGTCTGCTGTACTGTTTGACACATAGATTACTCTGCTGTGATATTTAAGATTGGTGCATAAACCTTAGACACACTGCTGCTATATTGTACCACAAGCATTCTCTGTACTGACCTGATTTTTTTAGTGTGTGTGTTTAGAACAAAGGCTGGTCGCTGCTTGCTTTTTTGAGAGTATTGAGGACGCTAATTTTGGACTGTTGCTGGACCAGCTCACCTGCGTGGTTGAGGACGATTATCGAAGCAGTAGATTTGTCTCATGTCTGTGAGAGTGGTTGTAATTCAGTGGTACAGATGAATATCAGTGATGTGCAGTTAGTAATAAGTGCATGTTTCAAACCTTGCCTCGGCACATATGGACATAAGTGCAATTAGGTGTACTGCCCATCGAGCACAGTATTTTTAAATGTGTCCTTTGAAATGCTGGAATGAGTGAGAATGGATCTGAGGCCAGTGACGCTGGCAGCCAACTGACACTTCTTTATCAGACAAGGGTAACTAACTCTTGCGTAACTATTTTTTTCCAGCACAAACTGAGATCAGAAACAAGGTAAATGTTGGTAAACACAACAGTGCTTCCAGTACAAACCATTATTTCAATATTTGTTCATTTCTGCAGCACATCTGTTGGACTTTTTTAATAAGAAACAAGATGAAACAACATGAGAAATAAGTCTGGCTCAGCAGACTGTATGTACTGTCTGTCCTCCGACCACTTCATACATCGGTTCAGCAGAGACCAAATTTTCCTGGATGTGAATGTCCGCTTCCCCTCATCAGAGACTGTAACCTGCATGTGTACTAAAATGCATCCTAGATCAGTCATTCTGGTCTTCTACTGTTTCTTATACGCCTGTCAGATATGAAACAACTTCTGTTTTCATTGTACGTGCTGTCTTGGTGAATGCAGTTCAGTTAAGGCAGACTATAGTCACACCACAGCTAAGTTAAGACCTGTATATACACATTTAACAGTAATGTAACTTCACACCACTGATTTTGTTGTGAAAGGGCTTTTAAGGTTTTGACCAGAAGGAACCAAAAAGCACAAGAACATCAAGTTGTGACCGAGACTTTTTGGTGATGGATTTGCTTTCAAGACTGTTTCTTGTCCAAAAAACACATAATGTTTCTATACAGTTGGACAAATCAGTGCTCAGTGACAACTGGAGTGTCAGTCAGTGTCATGTGCAAGCAGATGGAAAATGTGAATGCTGTACTATATTCATCCATAACCATTAATGTAAGGATGTTACAGTATAAAACAACCTTAAGTGAGAACAAGAACTAGTAACACTTCTTTTCAGTTCATGACAAAAAAATGTTATGGTTAATAAATATGAAGGTAAAAGTGATGCATAATGGGCATGATGTGAGAACTTGAACAAAAATCTGAACTTGAATGTATAAATGTTCACTTGTATAATACATTCACATGCGTGTAAATATTTTGAGCCAAAATTTCAACATACAAGTTCACATTTTCTCTGCAAACTCTCAAATATTTTTTTGTCATCTGTGACTTCAAATTCTGCTCTCGTGTGTGAATGTATTTCACAAGTGAACTTTTATACAGCATACAAGTTCAGATTTTTGTTTTCCAGGTTCTCACATCATATTCTACAAGCTCTCACTTTATGCAACACTTTCATCTTTGTAAGTAAAGAGCAAACTTCAGTGTACTCTTCAAAGAAACCAAACGTGGCAATAAAAAGGATTTAAAATATTTGTGATTCAGCGACTTACCAGAAGCCAGAAGGTGACTGTTGGTGCAAAACAACTTGCAGGGGACCCACTACATCTGCAGTAGCAGATTCAGACAGCAGATGGCAGTATGATCAAACAACACAAGCTTCAGTTCATAGCATGCATCTACTGAGCTACATGCATGTGTGTTAGGAGTTTACACATATACTAGAGTAAAGTCTAAAAGAGAAATACTCTAACGCTGGTGTTATTTTTGAGTTTTATTATAAAACAACAAAAATAATGAAAGCAGCTGAATTTACAGTTATTTTAATATAATCACATACGCTTCAAACGTGCAAAACAGATGGGTAAAAGAAAAATATATAAATCATAACATAAAAACATTACATGAAATCAAAATGCACTGCTGAATTCAAAGATATTAAGAAAACATTTTTTGTCAAACAAACTGACTTTCACAATAATGAAAATGATTTCACAGGGAAACGAAGTAAACCCAATGCCTTCAGTAGCTCTTAGCATGCATAACGTAAGCTTTGGGTGCAGTGATGTCTTGTATCACCACTAGAAAAATCAGAATGCAAAATCAAAATCTATTTGCATATTTTTGTTCATTTTTATATTGTCGGCTCACAGCGACAGCCTTCTCACTTCTGCAATTACATGCCGACACAACAGCTTTTATATCACCAAAAATAGACTTTAGTCATTTTTGGAAGACTATCTGGCTCATGATTACAGATTTTTTTTTTCTATTTATTTTTTGTCACACAGCTGAAAACCTTCCTTGGACCTTTTTTTTTTTTTTTCTTTTTAAAGTAACCAAGTCGTAATATTGCTTACCAGTGCCTGGTGTTAGAGCATGAACTGGTGTTCATGGATTCACAGACTGAGAGTAGACAAGCAAACAATTTGCTCAAAAATCAACAGAATTAAATAAAGTAGATGACGCTTGCTTTTACAAAGTGGCTCACAGCTTTACCACATACACCTTAACAGTCGTCACATACTGTTCAACAAATCAAGTTTTTGAAAGAAACCGAAACAAAAAAACAAAACAAAAGGTAAATGCTGTTCCAAACATTCCACTTGAATTATTTAAACATCTCACAGTAAGTCATTATAATTCGTTGCCATCAATAAACAAAATAGTTCTCAATTTAAAACAAACATGGAAGTAGCATTATCTTTTTTTTCTGACGTCATGATCAAAAACAAATATCACAAAGGACTAAGCTCACACTGATTTAGACTTTTCTTCCATAGAGACAAACACAACAAAGTGACAATGAACATTTTGTCTTGTCACATACACGTACATTGACCACTTCTAATAACAATGAGCAAACAATGGCCATATACATGTATTACTAATCAACTAATATCCAAAATGCAATGAAGACATGTTGAACATTTATAGTATATGGGCCATATGATGGAGATGTTGGTAACATGGTGGCTACTCTAACAGCATTTTGATGGTTACCTCGGCCTTTAGGGGGAGGAAACTCTTTACACTGTCCATATGTACACGGTAACTTTTTTCCTAGAAAAGTGTTCCCAATGAGATATGTATCTGCCATACAAATGTTGTATAAATGTTCCTAACAGAGGATTAATTTTGTTTTGCATTTTCACAGTTTGAAACAAGAACTCAAGAGCTTACATTAACAATGTTTTATTATTACCTGTGTAGTTGTGTTAAGTTGATTTTAAGTCTCTCTTTGCCCAGAACAACAGATCTGCTAAACTCTGCTGCTGCTGCTCAGGTAAGACATAAAAACCAACAGAAAATGTGTCCAGATTGTTTGGCAACAAGTTCGTCTTAGAGGCCATGTGACATATGAACACACCTGGATGTTTATTAGCGTCACCATGCTGATGTTCTTAAGGGCACTGGATCTCATCTTCACTCTGCGGATCTTCTGCAACACAGCTCGGTCACTCGTTTGTAGGCGATTCTTCTTAATCCTCCACGCTCGCTTCCTGCAGCGTGGATTCATCTCTGCTCAGTATCTGTTTTGATGCTCGTAGTGCCACCGGTTGAAGTCGATGTTAAATGCCACAATACTGCCAGAGACCATGCCCGTGATCAAAGTCCTGGAAATCGACACAAACGTGAGATTCAAGAGTCAGTAAATTGATGAGAAACTTATTAAAGAAATAGAGAATCACAAACTAAAACTATTCATTTAATCTCAGAATTTATTGTTTTATGCATATAAATTTATATTTCAAAGGTGTACTTATATGAGCAAGGAACCAACATGTATAAAAATGTGTTCTTTGTTACAGATTATTTTTATCCATATGCGCAGCTTGTTAAAATGTTCATAGGGGTGAATGACACTAGCACAGGGGGTCATCAGGGGCCCTAACAGTGAATTACTGTGTTTCTCTGATAACTGAAGTAGACCATTGAGTGTCTTTTTGCAACCCCTTTGCTCTTGTGTCCTTAGCTGGCTGGTATGTCGAAAAAGCAGCTGATTTCACAGGGTCGTCCTATACTGCTACACCCCAAGGGCTTAAACGTTCATGCACAATGAACAGAGTCGAAGCAGAATTCCCCTCTGTCCCAAACAGAGTCAACTTACTGAGGAAATGATTGTAACTTAATCAAGGGGTTCTTAAAATATTTAAATGAAGCAACATGTGAAGTGGTGTGAAAAGTTAAAAATATTAAGTGCTAAATTCATATATTTAAAATAATGCCTTTAAAAAAATATCATCGTCTGCAGGTTGTACGGTCATGCACAATGTTGCAGAGGTCATTTGCATGAAAAACAGGCCTCTGTTTAGGCCAGACCGTGTGTGTTTACGGGGATTTGGCTTGTGGCTGTGGAGTGCAGCTTGAATGTTCAGACTCTCTAACCTCTGTTGACTGCGAGGGTCACATGATGACGTCAGGCTTATAGCCCCGGAGGTTACACTGTCGCCATCCAGGCACCCATTAAATTACTCCTGAGGAATCTTGCCAAACACAAATGTCAAGGACAAATGTGCTGCTGACCTGCCGATAGACTCGTGCAAGCACGCACGTGTGCTCGACGGTGTCTGTTTATCCAAAATAAATGCATTCGCAGAAGATACCCAAGTAAATTTTGTCTCTATGGCAACTGTAGGTTCTATTTAAAGGAAAAGGATGGTGGATGTTCCACTAACTAAAATGCACAGTGACAACCATGAAACACAGACAACACAAGCTTTTTACATCAGCCTACACAGACTGTACAGTCCTGAAGACGCTGGAAACTTTTTCACGCACATATATGCACACAGAAAACACAAGCACATAAACACACAAGCCCACGCAATGATCCTGCAAAGCCAAGCAGAGACCACATCCCACACTGTGCCATTCTTATCATGCACCAAAATGTACAAATCTTTTGAATGGGACTTACACTTGATAGATTGAAAATTGATAGAGGACATTACACAAACTCATGACTGTGATCAAATTATCTACCATACAAACAGCCTGCTCTGACCTTTGATCGTGTGATAGGTCCATGGCTCGGACGCCTGCATCACAGCCGGGGTAGATGTAGAGCTGTTTGAAGTCACAGGCCTGCCACACCTCCACCACACCGTTATCCCCACCTGTGACCAGGTTGTGGCCGTCACTGCTCAGGAGAATAGCCTGCAGGGAAAGAAAAGGATTCAACATGTCCGTCTTGGATTTAATCGTGCCACCCAAGAAAGATTTTCTTGCTGCAGTATGAAAAAAAATGTCCTTGGTTTGTAGATGGTAATATACTCAAAGCATTTTTGATAGTGGAGATTCATACAGTATGAGAAGTTGTGCATGCAATGTGTTTTTTACAAATAAAAGATACATAATTGTATTTATTATGCATTGTATGCATGATAGTATTTACACAACTCTATACTATTATTTTTTTCTCCAATACTTGACAGGACAATGTAATTTGGTAACACGTTTTATGAGGCCTGTCTGTATAATGCATTGTAACACATTATGAGCACACTAATGTTGCATTATATGTGGTTATGGTTATAGTTAACCTTGACCTTGCTTATAACTATGATTATACATCACTATAGGTGCATCATAATGCATTTTAAGTATGTTCTTAATGAATTATAGGTGGATGCTTGAAGTAAAGTGTTACCAAATATTTTTTTTTTCTTCTTTAAAGGATGTTTTTGGAATGTACACAATGACTCAGGCTAAGGACATCATCCACAAACTTAGATCACTCATGGCGTTTGTTTTTAAACTTGTATTGCTGAATAAATATCAGGTAGCACATCATCATCAAAACTGAAAACACCAAGCAATCACTGGACATGAAATGTTTTTACAAAACAACTCACTTTTTAAATCCAACCTTTTTTACTTATTTACTAAGTTTTGCAGTTGCCAACTTTCAGTTTTTGAGTTCAAACGAACAAAGACTGAGCCGCATCTCGAGTGCTCGTTCATGTGCTGGTGTGAGTGTGTGTGTCAGCTCACCCTGGTGGAATCGTTGACCTCCATCTGTGCCAGCAGTTTCCCATTTATGCTGAAGTTGCAGAAGCGGCCTCTCTCGTAGTAGATGATGCAGTGGCCTTCGCTGGACACCGAGATGAGCCTCGGACACTGATAGTGTTCTGGCCCCTCCAGAGCCCGCAGCAGATCCCCTGTGATTGTGTGGACTAGACATGGACCCTCTTTGGCACCGAACATACAAAGAGAAACACATAGCAAATAGCTTGTGTAAAAAATCTGTTCTGCATCTTTAAGATCAGTTTGGACAGTACTACCGTGCATGCTCAGAGACAGATGAGGCACTGGCATGTTGTTCAGCTTTAGTGTGCTGTTAATGGAAACTATTATCTGTATATGAAGATTGGGTATATTCCAGCTCAAAGCAGGGGTTCCTTACTATTTCTGTCTGATGACAATGACATGAGAGAAAACTTTGGAAATCCACACTGACCTTTGGCTCCACTGATGACCAGTCCCAGCTCTGCACAGACTGACACACACACAACTTCCTGGTCATGACCTGTCAGCGCTGCTCGTGGTGCAGGGAAGTCACCTACAGATGACAGATACACAAAGTCACAGAACAAATTGATTAATTTAATCGATTACACACATTGTCTGACTCTGGAAGTATCACCAAAATTTTTTAAAAAAGGAAACTAAATACCTGTACGGACTGGTAATATTTACACTGATCTGAAATCTAAACTCACCGATCAGTGTGCTGCACTTGTGAATTTGCTTTCTGTACAACCACCACAACAATATCAGGCAATAAAATCATACAAACACAAGCACAGTGATTTTGACACACATCTGCTGGCAGAGAGGTCCCTTTGAATTGTCATGTAAATGCAGGGATGCCCACTGATGGCAGCCGAGCCACTTGATTTCATCCCATGTGTCACATGATTGATGATGGCCAGGGGAGAGGTTAGTGAGGGGAGGTTCACGGCAACCGGAGCCGACCTCAAATACTGCCAGACTGGTGTTTGAAAAGAAGCACGGAAGCAGCACTCTCTCTGAAAATTCACTGATCCTCAGTGATGACAAACTTCTAAATCACGTTCCTAAATACTATTTACTACTACTATACTACTATTATACTATACTACTATTGCTTTACAGAGATGAAATCCTATTTAATAAATTACTTAATTATTACAATTAGTAGATGTTTATTTGAAAACAAACCAGGAAATGCTGCTAAATGCAGCCAGTCAAAAGCAAAAACAAGGAAGAAAAGAAAAAAAGGAAGAGTTGGGTAAAGATTCTGTGATTTAGGCAACAGCATTTTTATTATTATTTTTTTTTGATAAATAATTTTAGCAGTTTTTAATTCTTATTCATACTTAATATTCAATAACTGCTGTGATTTGTGTAGGCCCTTATGAACCACCTTAAGCTCAATACTGATGGCAAACTCAAAATAATACACTTGAATATACAGTATAGTTCAGCCAGTTCACTCAAAGTTTCTCTCTCCACCTCGATGACAGTTAAGTCCTGATAGATGATGTGGACGTGTGTCAGACCCCTCTCCTCCCTCTCCTCCCTCTCCTCCCCCATCGTCATCTCCTCCTCCAGCTCGGCATATCGCCTCTGCAGCTGCAGTGGCCCAGTCAGAGAGCAGGACTGTGATCGATGCAGCACAGTCCCTTGGAGACCAGGACCTGAGCAGCGCTGTCAGTCCCAGCACCCACTGCTGAGGGGGGCTGAATAGGACAAGTGTCAGAAAAAGCCTCCAGGGTGAAAAGGGACCCAGCTCACCTACCTTACAAAAGATTCAATCAGTCTGCACTGCATCCCCCCCCGAACCCCTTCTAGCCCTTTGGACGAGCTAAAGTCAGCAACCACAATTACCCGCTGCAAATATCTCCTTGCACCGCTGTGATGGGCTGAGTGTGAAAGGTAGGGCCATGATTGAGCTGGAAGTTATTTTAATTATTACACGTTAAAGACACATGCAGCCTTTTGGGGTGCGGTGAAATCAATTTCTTGGGCATGCCACATCTGCATGACAAGGGAGGCAGCAATTCGGGGGGCTGCTGCTACATATTCACACAACCTTCACCCAGCATTACAGGAATATAACAGGCATGAAATCACCAGAATGAGCCACATACAAAGAATGAACCAATGAGTAATAGAATAAAGCTGGCGTCGAGTGTGAAGATATGAGAGGGTGACGGTGGTTTAACCCGGAGGGTCCTTGCAAATGCCTGCCATTTGTATCTGAATATATGTGATTTGATGAGTTACAGTGGCAGCCTGTAGAGTGAGAGAAGTTTTTAGCTGATCTGAATCATTTTGATCTGCACTGCCCGTATTCTCCAGGGCCCGTAATCACAAAACATTTTAACCTACTACTAGGACGACTCCTGTCATTTAAAGTTCCTCACTAAGAGTTTATTCTTAAAACCAATTTACAAAGATACTGAGAGCAACTTTACTAAGGAACTGGGAGAAATCCTAAGTGAACAGAAAGGGTGGGGTTGACCCTGCTATGGATGATGTCATATTTCATGAAGCTGTGATTTATCTGTCTTGGGTCTTGGGCTGTCAGTGGATTTAACACAGAAATGCAGTAGGAGGTATGTTGCCAAATAATCCAAATGAAGATTTAAAAAAAAAAAAAAAGCAGGATAATTTAACATGAAACAGAGAATGATGTGGTCTACTTATATTAACTTTATTCACCTATTTTTAACATTTCATAGTTTTATTGTTGTGATTTTTAATCATTGTTATTGTTTTCATCTTGCAAATTATTTATTCATTGTTGTCTATTTTGCTTTTGTTCTTTTTATCTTTTTTAATTATTTCATTTTTGTCATGTTGTTTCAACTGCTTTGGGCTGCTTGTTTGTATGAAAG
>JAPZDX010000023.1:22355308-22375031 GCA_029783625.1 Naso annulatus | reverse complement strand
GTGATTAAATCCTTGACTAGCTCCACTATCATCATAATAGCCTCATTATTGAGGCGGTAACTTTTTAGAAGCTCAGTATCATTAAATCTTTCTTAAATGTTGACCCAATTATGAGGCAAACTGATGGCAGCAGCCATCTTAGGATCCTTTGTGATTTGCTCCTAGTAACTTAGGAGTCCTTTTGAGGAATTCTGACCTTTTACAGGTTTAGATGCTGCTTTTAGTGCTGAAATGCTTTGTGAAATACTCAGAACAAAAATTAAGGAGTCTTAAAAAATAGGACTGACATCCATTTTCTATAAGAGTTGCTCCTAAATCAGCAGGTTAGGAGCTACTTTTAGCCTTAAGATGTTCTGTGAATATGGGCCCAGGTTCTGACACCTCTCGTGCTCTGCAGTCTTGAACCAAGTTAAATTATCTGTTGCCTCCAAAGTGTCTCTGACATCATGACCTATTGATGGGATGCTGAAGGGACATTAGAAATGATTTGAGTGACTGAAAACACATCCTGTTTTTGTTTTGCGAGACGAGCTACGCAGCTTCCTTCCCTTTTGTCCATTGAAGATGCACTGTAAGCACAAGTCGCATGAATACCAGGGGAATACTGCTTTCCTGCCGCAGCAACACAAGTGCTATTGCCCCTTGCTAATTGGAGGCAACCAAGCTGAAATTCTTAATTAACTGTCGGAGCCTCAGTGAAGTTAATTAGAGAACACTCGCAACTAATCTAGAGAAACTAGAATTTGTGACAATTGGAAACACGAGGATCACACACGCGTGCACACACACACACACACACACACACATTGCATTGTCTCCAGCAAATAAAATAAAAACACACTCCTCCTCATTTTCAGTGTCTCAGGTCCTCACAGCACAGCAACGCGTGCTTCCCCCACCCTGATGGATAGTTTTGAACACAGACAATCAGTGAGACTGAGCCACTAAATGAACTGAGCAGCAGAAATCACACACTGGGGTCAAGCATTTTGAATGCCAAGACATCTGGAGTCTACTACTTGAAAGTAGCACAGCTCAATGCAATGGATAACACTAATGTATTACAGCTACAGTGCAGATAAATTATCCTCCCCCTGTCTCTCCACAATACTTGATTTCCAGGCTAGAATCAATGTCTTGCTTCCGTTGTTAATCAAAGACTCTTGCTTTGATGCTTGCTTACTTTTTAAAATTACAATGTATGCACCTTTACAGGCTTTTACTCGACAACAAAGTAGTACATCACTGATGACACTAAAAAGTGTAAAAAGTTTGCTATAACTTTGTCCAGATGCAAAAGCATCTGTACCCTCTTACTCACTGTTATTGGGGTTGTCGCCGATAATATGGTGCCGTCCACTCCAATACCACAGCAGAAGTGTTGCATCTCTGGACCCGGAGACGATGTAGCAGTCTCCTCCAATGTAAGACTCTGATCTCGCCAAACATGTCACCACGTCCCAGTGGCCAAAAACTATCTGGGTCAGCTTGCCTAAGGAAAAGACGTACAAACATGTTTTCGGTGTCTGCAAAAATTGCTAGTGAGAAGTTCCTGAAATGCAACCCGGTCAAATTAATGCCAGTTGTGTTTTCAAAGCCCCACTGACTGTAGTTAAAGGAGTGTGAAACAGTGCAAAATTAAAACAATGTCTGCTTGTCACTGCTCATCACATTTGGCCTTAGAATGGGGAGGGCTGAGCAGTTCAACCCACAGGAGAGTTTTTCTCTCTTGGTTTGTTATATTTGAAAGATTCTTGAGTCATGAGGTGAAAGAATCAAGTATTTAATAAGAAAATAAAAAAAAGAAACACAACTGATTTTTTTTTTTTTTTTTTTTGCATATTTTCAGTGTTTATCCGAGCCCTTGTATTGACCTTAGATTCCCTTGGAACGATTCTGAACCCCAATTTGGAACAATTTACTTAAATGGCGCTTGACGACCTGCAGTCATTATCATCTATATAATTAAACAACAACATTATTATCTTGCTCCCACTCAATTATTTAAAATGGAAAGTGAAAGAGCAAAAACACATTATTTTGATTTATCAGTGTGTTCCTGTTTGCATTACAGTATAGTCATCCATATTTCTAGAAGGCCTGTCAGGAGACAGCAGCGACAGTACTGTATTATTCCCATCATTGTGCTCAGTTCTCCACACATCAGTGCACACCTCTATAGGAAATAGAGTTTACACTGCAACCTACCTGTCTCAGAGGAATACACACGAAAGCTCTTGTCCCAGAAGCCACACACCAGTATGTAGCGGTTGTCAGCTGTCACCACGAAACACTGTGTCGTGATTTGGATGCTCTGGTCCACTAGGTCTGTGATCTGACGCTTGTTGCTTCCGGTGTTGTTGGCTGGGGAGACAAAACAAAAGGAAAAATAGGACATGTGTCAATAATACCCGAGGTGTTACAAGCTCTTTAAGTTATTTATTAAGACCTTTACAGCTAAAATACATAAAAATCAACATGTAGTTTGCTTTGATACTGCATTTTCAGTCAAATAATGAAGCTTACTCACCAACCAGGGAATCCATCTCTATAGGTAAGTGATGGGCCTGCTCCAGAGAATAGCCTGGAGCTCCTCGGAGACCTGGATTCAGGCAAGGTTACATGTGGAAATGAGTCATTCAGGCTATTTTTAACTGCTACATGTGCATTCTTGTGCGCACACACACACACACACACACACACACACACACACACACCTGTTCCTTTTTCAGGGCCAAAGTTAATTCAGGAGATGGAAGTGTTGGAGGTCCATCAGAAAGATTTCCATCTGTCTTACGGGCGTTTTGTTTTTTCAGAGTGTCAAACTGAATGGAGACATTTTATCAGTGCAATCTGTATCTGGAGCCAGTTTTAAAACAGCAACATGCCTACAAAAATATGGAGGCATTATAATCATCATTATTCTGAAAAGCCAAACCACATTTCCCCTTTCTCCGACAAGACTGCGAGGGCGCTGCAGCTGTGTTCATTAGTGTGGGAGCAGCTACACGGTGCGGACTCTTTGGTCCTGAGCTCCGTGTGTTTCTGCTGTGACAGATGGGGACGTGTGAGGAGAATGTGGTGCAGTTGCGGCCTAATTTTCTAGTAACCAATGCTCTGGCCCTCTGACCCAGAGGTGAGGCTGATTCTCAGGGAGGGGCTCTGTGGGTAATGTTGTTCACACATGTCTGAAAAGGAACATGTGGAAACACTCATGGTCAGCTTACCTAGGAGGTGCTAGCCTCGCACATAGCCAGCTGGCTACAGCTCTATTATGAGCGCCGGGCAGGTTTGTGTGTGACTGTGATGAAGTGATTTTTTCGAGGCCACTGCTGTGGTAGGTATCACATGTGGCCTTGCTCTATTTTTTCGACAAGGATGTTTGAAAATATCACCTGCCAGGTGTGTCGAGCTCCACTCACCAACGGTGTTGTGCCATCGGTTGACGGCAAATAAGCGGCTGCAGGTGACAGTGACCACAGCAGGTATGGTGAGGTGGGGCAGGGTGTTGGCGGCTACATGTGTTACCGGCGAATTGGACGGAAACTTCAACACCATGATGACATCCTGCTGCATCTGGTCCTTGAACATGAGAGGACTCTGTGGAAGGAAACACTATTGAGTAGAAAAGAGAAAAAGACAGAGTGTGGGGAAGGATGGAGGGATGTGATGATGGGAGAGGTAGGGGAAGGAGCAGGAAGGCAGAGGATGGAGAAATAAAAAGGAGAAAGTATTGATAGATGGGAGAAAAAGAATGGAAAGAGGCAGTTAGTGTGGAGGTTGGAGGAAGAACTAGGTTCAGACACAGAGGAGAGATTAATGCACTGCACCCTCCGGACAGTGCAGTCACACGAGAGGACTGGTCAGACAGGGGTAAGACATGGACAACTGGAATGAAGTTGGCTGTACACATGGGATGGTGCAAACATGACACACGTGTATCAGAAAGATTGATTGTGGTGAACAGAGAAGAAACTTAAAAAGTAGTGTTGTAGTCAAGACCACCCTAACCGAGAACGAGACCAAGACAAGACCAAGAGGAAACTGTTATTACATACAACAACAAACAACCACATTGCCTGTCTTCATGTCGTCTCCGTGAAAAAGCCTCCACTTGCACGAAGAGGGGGCGGGGAAGGTTTGCTGCCATCATCAGTGCCAAAAAAATCAAATTACAAATGATTTACGTTAATGGCTGCAATTGAGGAAGTTGACGTTTTTTCATCCGATCACAGTAATTATGTTAACAAATAAATTTGTTGTGGTCTTGACTGGTCTCGATCAAAAATCCCGAGTCCGCTATGTCCGAGACCGAGATAAGATCGAGTCAAAATGTGCTCCATTCCGAGACAAGAAAGATCCTCAAAAAGTGTTCTTGAGCCTAAGATCAATCTCAAGCACGACAACACTATTTAAAAGAGAGTACATGAGTTTTTGGAGATGTGCTTATTTTACCACTGTACAAATTCAGTTTAACTTTAACTTTTACGACCCTGGGTTAAGCTTCACGTGTAGCAGAAGTCAAAGTAAAAGAGGAGATAGTGATCCTGACAATATTCTGAGTTTGGAATCGGTCTTTGCTCTCATCCCTAATTTTAGAGACTTTTGACAGATGTGGACAAAACTGGGTGAAACCATTCACATCTGTTGCAGAAGTAGAAAACTGAACTGAAGGGTCTCAAAGGGATCTGCCTTGCATCTCTTGTAAGAGAGAAAAAAACAGAAAGAGCCATGGGGGGATAATGAGAGCTAGGCTGGCTATTACATGGATTAGACGGGGGAGAGCAGCTTAGAGCAGAAAGAATGGAGTCACTAGGCCAGTAGGGAGCACTCTTCCCTTTGCAGCACCCTGCTAGTTGGCAGTAACAGCAGAAAACAGTGCAGGAAACTAGTGCTGAAAATGTGTTGTTATATTGCGGGTCTGTGACCTACATGATGTAAGCCTCCTGAAATATTTATCCTGTCTTATAAAAGAGAGAATTGAAGGAAAAAATAAAGATGTAAAAACCAGGAAACATCTATCTTAACCTTGCATCTACCTACAAACACACACCATCCAGGCTAGCACAGGTCCACAAAACCTCTCCCTCACACACCATGACCACCACCACCAGAGGTGAGGGAAATTTTCCCAGCATGCTCACTGCTCTCACCAGGTGCATGGCGGAGCTGCGTGGAGGATGTGGCTCAATAAGCAACTGAGATGGCGTCTGTCCAAGGCTCTGGATCTGCGCTTCTGTGGCCTGCGGGAGAGAGAGAGGGGAGAAGGAGTGAGAAAGAGCGGCTGTCACAATCAATATGCATCAAAGTGATGGGTCAATGCGTTACTTGACAATGCAAGCAAATCCTAACTCAGCCGTGCCTCTGAGGGAGGGGGGAGGTAAAGGAAAAGGGGAGCACTCCCAATCCGCCTGGGTGCTCCCCCTTCCCCCCTCGGCCTGCAGAGTCATCCAAGTGTTAGTGTGGAAGAGACAAGCCTTTTCCTATTAACATGCTTCAGTTAACCATTCCCATTTCCAGGCGCAGGGGCCCCCACTGCATAAACGTTAACCTGGAGTGACATCCAGCTAGGACTGCAGCAGGCCGGCCCGCTTTTAGATGTTATTGTGCTTGAAACAAAGGGGAAAAGCATGTCCGTGCACACAAATATACGTATGAAACAGGGACACAAAATCACACGAGCAGACCGGGTGATTTCACTTAATGAAGGATGATTTATGGGATATGATCTGTGAGGCTGGATACTCGTGACTAAGGAAAAAACTAAAAACAGCATCCTGAGTGGAGGAAAAAATAACAACACAGAGGACACCAGTGGACTATTTCTCTATTAATAGAAAATAACTTCCATTTAAATTGACAAAAGCTCTCCTTTGCCTCCAGTAAGTGAGGAAAAAAAAATCAGTAAAAGCTGCTGAGCTTGACTGAAAGTGGGGCACTACACAGCGGGAGTGATTGATGTGACTGGAGCCACTTCCACCATCAGAGGGGAGCTTGTAGACGTCCGTCAATGCCACTGTGCACAATGGAACATACATCGCTCAGCCTCTCACCCGCCCTTCTGACTGCCTGGGTGACTAGCCCTCATTTTCCTCCTCCTGTACACACCACTCACTATCAAAAGGACCTATTGGGTAACACATGCCACAGAGGGAGATGTGGCACGGGAAGTTTGGAGGTGATTCTGAATAAGGACAGGCCACCTGCAAGCCAAACAGTCGCCCCCGACACCCCCTGGTCACTTCCTATCTTCCACAGCACCAAAAAAGGCGCTGTCCACACGGCTGAGCGCTGTCGCACAGCGGTGAAAGTCTCATGTGAGTTGGCGAGCACATTTGGCAACCATTAAGTGTTAGTCGGAGTTTCTTTACAGCGCACTCCGTCAAGTAATAAGCAACTGACATTATGGCTATTTAAGGTTAGGTTTGAGGTGAGGGTCACAATGTCGGCTCAAGTAAAGAAATTTGATACAAGGATCAGAAAGGCTGAGAGGGCCATGTGGAAAGCATCACCATATTTCTTGTGATGATTCTATTACTAGGGAAACTTGGCTGCGTCTTGTCCCGTTTTGGTAGTCTCATACAACCTTGAAGCCTGAAATTATTCCCAGAGTGCAACAGGGTGTATCTGTCTGTGTTTGTTTTTGTGTGTGTTTGTCGGGGGAAGGGCATCCGACTTGTTGAAGGTTAACTCAAAAACACGTTCCTCCACCACATGATCAAAACATGTCAATATCTTTCAGGTGCTCCGATGCTAATCCTCTGTGAGGTGTGTCAGAAACTTATCTCTATCTCAGTCTGAGATGGAGAGCACTTAACAGGCAGTTCATTAGTTTAAGTCACTTCAGGCTCTGCTTTTTGGCTGATAAGTGACACTTACGCCAAAGCCATCTGGATGATCTCCCCTCCCAGCAATAATCGCCTTGCTTGGGCGAGCACCTAACATCCGTCATAACACTCTGTGTCTGCATGTCTGTCTGCCTGACTTTGTTCGTGTCTGATTTTGGCGTGAGCTGAAAGCTTCAGAGGTGAGCGTCTGCAGTTGTCTATCCGCTGCCTGGTCTCCAAACTGGTGACAGAGAGACTCGGTGGAGGATGATCCCCTCCAACAGCATCCTCCAGTGCACTCATGCAATGCAGCAACACAACAGCCCTGTCAGACAGAACGCAAACACGGCCTCGCGGTGACCCGCTAAGCACCGTGGGATCATGCTGAGTCACGACACCTGAGATCAGCGGTGGCAACTACAAATATGAAGCTGCTACACCTTTCACCTTTAGACAGATCTGGCTTAGACTACAGGAGCAAATTGCTTTCATTAAGCATTTCTGGCTTTTAAATAGTTTAAGCGCAGTATGATATCAGATCAAAACATGTCATGTTATATACAGGCACATTCAAACCATTACTGCAGTTGTTCTGCAACTGTGTTACTGTCTCATGTGACGCCACTGCAGTCCATTCTTTGCATGCCATTGCAAATTTCTTTAAGGTAAGCTTATCTGGACTTATTTTAATCCTTAAGTACTGACGAAGAGTTACCCTGGGGGGTTTTCTTGACTGACAGTTTAGGAGTTGACATGTGCACTACTGTATGTGAGAGCAGATATGTCTTAAACAATGTTCTCTAATCACTGACTGCATTTACATGGACTTAAGTATCCCAGTTACAATCGGGTTTTTAAGTATCTTGTTTTTGTGTTTGTGCATGTAAACATTGTATCTCGATTTCAGTAACTTCTCCCAGTTTTGAGGAACCAGATTTTGCTACCCGGAGTACTCCGAAAGAAAACAGGATACTGTGGCATGTATACGCCTTATGCCGGTTTCTGCCAGCTGCTGCTGACCTGCACAGCTCACGTGTGGCCTCAGCTAAGTAACCTACCACAAAAACAAACATGGTGGCGACGGCAACCAGAGTGTCTCACTTCTGAAGTGTAAAGAAAATGAGTTTTGTCTTTCAGTAATGAAAAAATTAAATATGCTAAGCATATAGGCCACAGTGGTCTAATTTTTCTCAAATTTTGAAATTGCCATGGTTTGTATTGCAAACAATAAAACCTCACTGGCACCTGTGCAAACAAAATGCAGTAATCAGAAAATGGGATGCTAGTATTTTTCATGTATACAGGGATATGAATAACCTGGTTTCTCTGTGTGCATGTAAACACCGTATCCTGAATATGATCAAAACCAATTTCTGACTCATTACCGGGATACTCAAGTCCATGAAGGAAGTTTCTCATCATTAAGGTCAAGCACTTAAACACACATTATGAGAATATCAAGGTGAAATCAACTTAAAGTATGTCAGCTGCTTCAAAGCCCGTCAGAGGCCAGCCACGGCACACTTTGTTGTCTTTGTCGATTCAGAGAGGGAGGGAGGGGCGGTGGCAGCCGAGGAGGAAAAGAGTCCCACTGATGAATAATTTGTCTGTTTACTTCTGAGTGACATGGCGGGGTCTGAATCAAGGGGTTGCTGTCATGTTTTTCCATAAGAGAAGGCTGTCAGGAGGAGAAGGACTGCTGTTTCGGCAGTGTGCCCAGTGGAGCTGTCACCGTGCCCTCAACCAGAGGCCCAGCGGCATGTCAGAGGGTGTCATCATTTCCATCTGACACGCAGAGGAAATTATCTCTCATGACCTCTAATTTCTTGACATTTCAAATGCCTTAATTGTTGTGACTAATGCCAGATCTGCAGTTTCACCTGTCAGGCCCAGAATGAATCAATACCCCCGAGTCAATCGTCACATTTCAGCAGGTCTTAGCCAGACATTCACTGGGCACTTTTCCATGCTCCACCTCACTGACTCAGCCAGGCAGCTCACAGACCTGCCTGTGCGGGAGAGCAGGAGTGCTAAACAATGACGGGAATGATCGTGTGATAAATCCTGCCGGAAGTCACCTAGAAAATTATTATAATGTTCATAGAAATTATTCAACATAAATGATGTCACAGCAGAGCATCACAGTGAAATAAAACTGTTTTATCAGATCAGCCTGGAGAAATACTTGGGAAACTACAATAATGAACATTTTTATTTTACTTTTTCATTTTCTAGACACTTTTTTCAGAAATGTTGAAGGGGGATTGTTGAAAAATTCAGCTGATCTTATATCATTTTTACATCTTAAATAACATTTCATCATCCTCATTTATAGGGGTGAGTAGTAACACGTTACAAGTGACACACATGAGTAAAAAAAATTATTTTTTTTTTTTAAGGAACAAGTGATTGGCTTCAGGGCAGGGCCCGGGTAACCCTCCGGGCAGGGTACACGGCTCCCTGTTTTTGCTCCTTATGAGTAAACACAGACATATTTTGAAGGTAAGACCTTTCTGTTTTTGTTAGGGCTGCTCCCGTGTAAACGTGGACTTAGTTAACATCCAGTACCCATTTCACTAATGTGTGGATTGTTCAGTGTGTAGTTGTTGGTGACATTAGTTTTACAATAGTTTTCTTGTCAGTATATCATATGTTTATTGTATTCCCGCTCCCTGAGTTGAGTATTTTTTTAATGGGAGTAATTGTATTTTTACTTGAGTATAGATTTTCAGTACTGCAACCACCACTGCTCATTTAATAGATCTGTTTATGATGCATTTTCATAATACTGCTAGTTTTAAGAATATGGGGCTTAGATGTACAAGGTTACACGTCATGTTACAGTGGGAGAAAGAATGCGTGTGGAATGAGAAACATGCATTGAGGTATGAAGGCTTGTCTTAATTAGTGCTCATCATACCCACATTACATCAGTTGCAATTAGCTGAGCCGATTTCTGTCTCTGGCAAAAATACATTCACATGTCACAATAGCCAATAGCTTCAACTGGGCACAATTAGGCAGTCTGAGTAGCGGGCTCCCTAATGTGTAACTGACTACCAGTACTGTCATCTCTCAGGGTAACAGTAGGGTGTAAGACAGCTGAAAACATCTCAGCCTGATGCAAAATAAAAAAGCTATTGCCTAAACCTCCCTCGAAATGATGAAAACCCAGCACAATATGGTTTGGTAATTAGATCGGCCAAATCTTCTGCAGGTGATTTGCATAGTGGTCACTTGATAAATAAAGGCGCCCCTGGAAGTGACAGTATATAAATGACTTGTTTTGCAGACAGCAGATGGTGGATATCACAGGGAGAGACAAGCTCGCACTGGAAAGTACCACAATGCACGCCAGCTGCTGCAGTCTCTGGTCCCCTTTCTCCTTCACGCAATTAAGCTATTCACGACTAGTGTGGATGAGCTAATAGAAATTCAATTAATTAGTTCAGAACAAGAGGATTCACTCCTTCATCTATTGACTGAATGACCTCTGCTGATTGATCAAGGAGCTCAGTCAGATTCATTGATCTGATTGAGGGGAGGAAAATACAGTAACAGTATTCAGCACCAGGAAGATGCTAAGATGGCTCTATGAATAATGTGGACAAATATTAAAAGATTACCGTTTATCTGAGGGAGGAGGAAATTAATAACACAGGTCATCACAAAGTGACACTAATCTCAAACAAACTCGATGAGTCAGCAGCTCCGCGATTCTCTCACGGGTTACATTTGCATGACACAATGGTTGATTGACAGATGCTCGATATGAACGCTCCCGGAGCTCCTGCACATGCCAGGACAAATAGAGACAGGAAGTTGTGCCTACGGTGAATGAGAGAGGAGGGGGAGGGGCTTGTCTCCATGGCAATGTGTGCGTGTGCCTTACCTATCTGAGCGAAGGGTCAGTGATACTGTCCAGCTTGGCGGCGCCCTCGTAAGTCAGGTAGTGAAAGACGTTGAGGGCACGCACCGCCTCAGGGCCGCGCTGCTTGTAGCCGAAAATAAGGTCAATCCACTGATGCAGCTGACATGACACAAACTCGCTTTCCAGGGCCTGTCAGAGGAGCACAGGGCAAGCAGAGGTGAGAGGCCTACCAGCAGTACACAGCACACGGGCCATACTTCACACACGGCACACAACAAAACACAGTCGACTTTACTGAACACAGCGACCTCACATTAAACAACACAGAACTAATTCAGAGAACTTTTAAGGAAAAATAACTTGCAGTCAGTAAGTATTGTTGTATTTCACTGTGCATTTAAATAACATAAAAAAGAGACAGAAGCTGCATCTTTGCATTTTATTTTCATTGGCTAACTCAGGACAATGTGAAGCCAATATGTACATGTATGTATATGTACATGGATGTTATGCTAGTCTGCTCTGCTCTGCGCCTTTTCGTCACATCTCTCTGTTTGTGCAGTGCATGCTTACATACACGTATGTGTTCATGCATTGTACCAGCCTGCTCAATTTTACATGTATGTTTGTGATTATTGTATTGTTTGTGTACGCGATTGTTATTGTATGCATGTGGGGAGCATGCATGTATCGACGTACCACCTACTGTTAAAGTATTCTCTCCTTGTCTCAGGGGAACAGACTGAGTCAACTAGATTAGTTTTTGCATGCTGTGACTGAAATACTGCACATATCTTTCAGTTTTGTCTATTATAAATCCTGTGGTACAAGATTCGTGTTTGCAACATTCACATGCGTGGTAACTTTATCACGCACATGATAAATATGTTTTGGGGTTTTTGTTTCATTTGCACAAACTGGCACCCTGAGAGATGAGAGTACTGGTAGGGAGTTTAAAAGACATCTTAAGCAGGTGTCTTTACTAGCATGCAGCAGTATGAATGCAATATGTTACAGCATATATGAAATATTGATTATTTGTATTATGTTCCTGTTTTCAGACTTCATATAAATACCTGAATTTGTTTGTATTTGTCGACAAGATTTTTCAGATGTTTTTATGTCAGTGTTAGCTGGGTTCCTTTTACAAGCCCTTAGTGTTTTTTTTACCCCAGCTGTGCATTTTGAATGTACATCTTTTCTTATATCTTATTTCTATTTATGTATTAATTAATCAGTTAATTAATTATTTATCTGATTTTTTTGCAAAAAGTCATGTCAACTCAATTTTGTTTATATAGCATCAAATCACAACAAAGATGTCCCAAGACGCTTTACATATAGATTAGGTCTAGACCGCACTCTATAATTACCCTTTAAAATAAAGAACTAAAGAACTAAATAACAAACAATAAACTATGCATTTTATTCAGTAAAAGTTACATTTATCTCGTTATTGCATGTTTGTACATTGTAAATTATTGCTGTATTTCTCATTGTTTTGTTTATTATTGTAACCTGCCAGGGGACTACAGATAAAAATCAGCAGTTTTGCTAACTCTGCCTTATTTAACATTTGTATCTAATACCTAAATAAATAAATAAATAAATAAAAACAAGCCTCTAATATCATATTTCCTGGTCCACTTAAAAAACAGACCGGCCATCTCTGCATGGAGACAAAGGCATCGGTTCAATACTAACAGGGATCCAATTTACTGTAAAACCGTCTGCAGGAGCAACATTCATAAATCACTGAGTGAAAACAGAGATCTGATTTCTTGTGGGAGTGTTAGTGCGAGATATGGGATAAGATTTAGGGTGGATAATTATTACAAATATAGGTATGGAAGCAATGCAGTGGGGGCTTTAATGCATTGTTCCATAATGCGGTACGAAATAATTCCCATGCATGCGGGTGTAAGGCTTCGCTAGAGGAATTTACACTCCTCCCCTCGCGTCAGGAATAACAGCCATTACCAACAAAGCCTGCTCGAGCACACAGAGGCAGAGTTTGCCACAGGGCATATCACTACAATTGAAAGTGGCACATGCAAAGATGGGAAGTGGGAGGACGAGGGAGGGGAGGTAGAAAGAGAAGGAGGGAAGGAAAAAAGAGGAAGAGTGAGACAGAGGGGGAGGCAGGGAGAAAGATTCAGTGACAGGAATGAAATAATAGAGGAAGCCAGAGTGTGGGCTAGCTCAGGAGCAGAACAAAAGAAACACAAAAAAATGGAGGGGGAAGACTCTGATTCTCTGCGCATCTGAACACACTGGTCTGCGAATGGAACAATGCAAGGCAACATCACACATGCATCCTTCAACAGCGAGAAAATATCCACTGTAATCCTTTTGTCATCCTCTCCCCTTGTTTTGGAGATGCATACATGCCCCTAACAACTCCCAGCCTCTCCCCTCCTGCCTCCCCTCCTCCTCCCCCCCTCTGCCGGCATACATGCCTGATAGAGCTCGACCAGGCAGCGTGGGTAGAGCACGGGGAAAGGTCACCTCCATAAGACCGGCCCGGCTCTGTCACTCCAGCTGAAAAGGTCAAGTGTGTTCCCACAGCCTCTGTCTACCTCTGGTCCAACAACACTGTGGCCTCTAACCTCAGGATACATAACATGTATGAGATGTTGTGTCTTCTGTGCAGTTATATTGAAGGTTCTCTGGTTTTAGGGAGGGACCACTCAGGGGTGCTTGCAGCATTGAAATCTTTGATGGTTGAGGACTTGTGGCATCTCATTTCAGCAACTATTTAAAAAACTCTGCAGCAGCAAACTAGTTTGTTTTTGCTTCACTGTGCTTTGACGCATTAACATGAAAGAGACTTTACTACAAATGGATTGATGATGAATTACACTCTTTGTTGTTGTAGAATTGCATGCAAAACTGATGTTTAAAAACAGCTGTCACTTTTTTCATACATCAGCAGACTTATTTACCTAACCTTCATGGGTCCTCAGACTCCAGTGGAAATGCAGACAATATTGGGTTTAAGAACTTTTTATTTCCTTGAAAAGTAGTTTCAGGGACAAAAAGATCAGGGTACTGTGATTGGAAACACAGCTTTTCTAACATGTGATTACATTCTATGAATTGTATATTGATCAAAACATAAATGCAAAGAAACCCAAACAAACTGAACTCCTTATCTCCCTTTAGTGTAGATAAGAGAAAAAACCCATCATGACAGCAGCTTAAAATGTTACAGTCATCTCAGGCATCACATGTTATCGTAAAGTTACAGACACATCTCACACAAAATTCCACAACAAACAGCTGAAGAGTCAAAGAAGGAGGAGGGGCTAAAGGGCAGCAGCGGAGCAACCGATGACCAATAAAAGTGTGTGGTGTATGTGTGTTATACAAAGTTTGACCATGTTACATGAATCTGTTTAGAAATTATGTGATTTTTTTGTTACAGGCCACTCCCACCCGCCACGCTCCTTTTTGCCAGTTGGCCCGAACGGTTTATCAGCTGTCCTTTGACCAACCCTTCCACTAAGTCTTGTGCAAGTCTCTTGTGCATTTGGAAGTTCAGCACCTTTGTGAAGTAAGCCGCTCCCACCGTCACGCCCCCCTTTTAGCTAATGGGCATGATGAACACAAACACACTGTGGCCGCCAAAAAGAGGGAAATTTTTGTGGGTCGACCAACTGACTGACCAACACGGCAACCTGTAGAGCTGCTGGTCGCAGCTAATAAACATGATGTTGTACAAACTATGGACATTGTGGTACAGGACTTTTGGGCACTGAGGTCACTGTCTCCAAAATAATTATCATTTGTCAAAAATTCTTAGTTACTGTTGCGATTTTTTTTTTTTTTTTTTTTCAGTTTGAACAATCTGATATTAGCCTTGTCAAACTACGCAAAAAAATATAACAACACTAGCACCGTTGTGAGCACATACAATGGCCATTTATCATGAACATATTACATGTTATTTTTCTGTTGTCCATCATTACTTTTCTACAGTAAGTGATACCAGATTAAAGGTAAAATTGTATTTATCCGAAGGCCAGAAACGGCTCAGATCTCCAGTTCTGTCTCAGCGCTGCTGCTGAAACCTGCTGGGAGTTGTGGACCACATGTTGATAGGCTGTCTGCATTGAATGTGCACACACAGCCGTTCACACACATGCAGAGGCAAGTGGGTCCAGCTCACTGCCAAAGTGATGAGGCCCGGCATTAGAGAAGGTAACACTATAGGGCAAACTTGCCCTCAGTCCTGTCCTTCAGTGACATCACTGGGGTCAGGGGTACAGTGTTAGTATCGAGCAGTGCACTTTATTAGACGCTTCATGAATAAGACAAGGAGACACAGCTGGGAAGGTTACAGGGATTTATATACTGCCGTGAGAAGGCGGCAGAGAAGCTGCATGAGTCAGATTTATTTGAAAAAGTGCATCTAAATTATATAATCCTGCCCTACAGTTGATTTTCATTATGGTGCATCAGTACAGAACATGACATAATACAGTGTGCCAGATGTGGTACTGCACAAGGAGGGTCTGTACAGAATAGAACTACGTAAACTTACAAAGTTAATTGTTACTATAAATTAGATATATATATATACATTATGATATATAAGGTAAATATTGATATTTGTAAAATCACAAATGCTACAAAACAAAAACATGGTTTTAGTTTAGCGTAGTGTCACAGCTCAAATTTGTTTTGAAAGGGTAAAGAGAGTCGTGTTTAGTAAGTTGAAACTAGGGCTGTCGGCGTAAACATGTTAATTGCAATCAATTAAAAAAACATGATTAACACGTTCATATTTTTTAAGTGCGTGCTGCTATTTTGTCCCTTCAACATACCCTTAGTCAAGCCACTGTAGGAGTTTCCTGCATCCTACCCACAGAAGAAAGACAACAATATGCTTCTGAATGGCTCCTTTTTTCTCTTTGATATTTGTCTTCCTCTTGAGTTCAAGACAAGAAGACAGATCCCATTCTTTTGACTGTGCATACAGTAACAAGGAAGAGACAGGCAAAGCTTGCCCACCGCTAATTAGCTTAGCTCAAACACTGTTAGTCAATGAGAAATGCTAGCCTGCCTCTGCCTAAAGTCATCAGATAAAGTTCCCAACAACTCTCAACGGTCCTGTGCTTGTTGTGACTTGTTTATTTACCATGTTATGTTATTTTTCAACTCGGATAGAAATAAATGTCATTTTAGAATCAAATACGTACTGAAAGTAAACCGCAGGGCACATGTGCAAAAAACACAGTGGATGTGCTTGTAAGTAGGTCAACAAAACAAAACGTCTGCTAAAAACTTAGAACTACATCAAGTGCTAATGTGAGTTGAAAAATAATGTAACATGGCAAATAAACAAGTCACAACAAGCACACAGGACCATTTATTGTTGTCGGAAAGTTTATCTGATGACTTTAGGCGGAGGCAGGCTAGCAGCTAATTAGCGGTGGGTGAGTGCTGCCGGTCTCTTCCTTGTTACTGCACCAGACTTACACAAGAGATTTACTCCAGTTGGTGTTTGTTTCCCAATCAAGTAACACAGGTAAGAATTGCTTTACATTGTGAAAACCTTCTGTGAAATGCAAGATATTAGAATTTTAAACATTCAATAAAAAATGCAATCAATCACAATTAACTGTTGAAAATCTGCAAATAATTGTGGTTTTTTAAAAAATGGTCTGACATCCTTAGATGAAACAGAAAACAGAAAAATGGAATTTATGTTTCCATTTTGTCTGAAGATTTTGCAATATTTTCCGTAGCTAGTAAGGTAAGAATAATAATAGTGAACAATAAGTTTGGTTAAAGTGATCATCTCTCAGTTTACTCACCATCCTGTTAATCCTAACCAGGTCTTCAGGCTTCTTGGCCCAGGCTGGCAAGTCCACGTCACAGACCATCGTCCTGTCCTCCCTCATTCCAAGATGGTAGCCGTTGCTGTTGACAAACATCTCCGGGAGGTAGTAGAACTCAGGAATCAGTTCCTGCGTTTTAAAGGAAGAAAGACGTTCATGTTTTGCAGTCTGTCACGATCACGTCTAAGTCCACAGTTTTTAATGACGCGACAATTCAGCAAAGTGCAAGAAATAACACATGTGAGGACAGAGCCACGAAAAACAGAGAAAAAAGGCTCGGTATCCCGCTGAGATGAAGTGAGAATTCAAGGGGAAAGGTAACACAAACAAACCAAACAGCGGGCCATGAGAAGGCGCTGAGAGGTGCTAGTCCAGTTATTCCAGGCAGAGGTGTTAGGTGTGTTAAATGAAACTGGAACTGAGCTGGTTTTTCCCCCTGGTCTCTGGGCTCTTGTGATGAGGTCAGGACCTCGCAGTGGAGGGGAAGTCAGCGCTGTGAAGGAGTCCACTACATAAAGCCTGCTGTGCTTCCATACATATGAGAAGAGAGCAAATATTTACCCACATTTTGGGACAAGACTATTCCTACAGGCATTCCTCTGTGTTGAAGGACCGTACTTGTATTTTTACCTTTTTCTAACCCTTCAAGTTTCACACACTTGCATCAGAAAGGAACAATCTGACGCCTTACTTACTTCCAGTTATAAACAGAGACTTCAAACCTCTCCCAACATTTATATTAGCGGTATTCCTGATTTTTTTAATAAAAAACACAGCTTGTGCAATGCCCTTTGCAAGCTGCGGGTCTTTTTACACCACCACGCAGCTACTCACTGCCTCCAGTCATTTCAGTGATGGAAGGACAACAGACAGGAGGCGGTTTAAACTGCGGCGGTAGGACCAAGTGTGACTGCCGCCCATGTGAACGCGCACAGATTTTGCATTATTGCTCAGAGTTCACCGTGTTGAACTTCTGGTGGTAGCTGCTAGGCGGCAGCCAAAAGCGTTGGGCAAAGCGGATCTCCAGTCTTTAATGAGTGAGGGTGCTAGCTAACCGTAGCACCCACCTGCTAAAGACAAAACTTTTCTTAAATTAGTTTTAACGTACTTTATTAACTGCGGCCATGTCCTCTTGTCTTTCTCATCGCTACAAAAGTGGCAGGATGCAAGTTTGATATTTTGGGTTTTTTTTTTTTACTGGATCTGTTTAAACAACGCTGGACGCAGCACTGCAGCACGGACCGGACAGCAAGCATCGTGGATCTGAAAGCAAACATGGAGGAGCTCACAATAATTTTTCCTGAGCTGCACAACACAGCTCTACTGTCACACAAGAAGCTAAAAGAAAATCTGTAAATAGCACAACATTCTACCACACGAATAACAGTTAAATATCTCAAATATCTTGTGCCTTGTGTGTTCAACTGTCCCAACGCTAAGTCTTCCACCAAAGCATCTCCCTGTCATTGCCGTCTCTGACCACAGTGGCAGCAGCTGCCTTTAAAAACGCCTCAAGCAGGGAGGAGGTTTTCAGGGTAGTTACCTTAACTCTAAAGTTTATGTGCCATGCCATCCTTGAAAGCAAGAATTTTGGTACAGACATCACCTACTTTCAACTTAATCACCATATAACCAAAACTGAACTTTTACAGAACGGAAAATACTACTGTATGTCTGATTTCTGTGCTGTTGAAGTCCCCACTCTTGTCTTGTCCTCCTGATCACACTGCTAAGAAAGGATGAGTGAGTAAAGCCTCTGCACAATGAGGCATGTGCACACGAGGAATGTAAGTCCTCCGCTCTGTCCTCATTAGAAAACATACAACTTCATTCAAGTTCAATTAGGGTTTGCAGGTTAAAGTTGTGCGTCTCTTAGAGATTAAAAGAAGGTTGCAGGACAGTGTATCACTCTTGTTTTACGAATGCAGTGTTTGTCAGATTCAGTGGCACTATTGAGCTTTATATTGCCTTTGGGATACATAACGTGCAGAGCCTTTAGACCCCCATAAATCACTGGGTTTTGAGAGGGCGAGTTAGCATGACAAGGTACAGGCCAATAACACTGCTGGTCTGCTGTTGGTCACATTTCACCCTCCGCACACGACAGGGAAGGGAGTAAAATAGCCTTCCTCTCCGTTTTCCTCAGTCTCTCTCTCTCTCACACACACACACAAACACGCACAACTGCACTCTCCCTCCATTTTTTTGTCTGTAAACTTCCTGCCGTAACTCACCGCCGAGCCGTTAAAACTGCCAGCTCTGTTTTCAAGCCACCCTCCCATGGCAGCCATTAATTCTGCAACAGCATCGTAATGGGCTAACAAGTCAATCACACAAGCCTCCGTTGCTTTACACTGTGTCACCTTAATGACATGTTCGTCAAAATCTGTCACCGGTCGAGTGCTGCTGAATTCCTTCACACAACATGGTGGCAGTTTGTGTGTGTGTGTGAGTGAGAGAGAGAGAGCGAATGTGTGTGTTTTTGTCTGTCCACTATTTCAAGAAAAGTCTCTACCTATTGTGGTTGTGCCAGCATGAGATAACTGCGCGCAGAAATAAATGGGAGGTATAGATGCACAATGATGATGGGGTGGTCGAGGAGGTGAGAGCGCGGTCGGCGCAGGATTGTTTCCATTTGACTTGCTCTTTTAGGAGGTCATCCCCATCAGGGGTTCAGCCTCCCTCGGTCTTGTCGTCATTACTGCTGGAGGAGGCCGGGGTTAATGAAGGAGAGACCCCGGTAAAAACAAGCTGCCTTTTAATCAGAGGCCTGATGGCCCACTCGGTGTACTGGGCCGAAGCTGACCTTAACCCCAGGCTCCATCCGCCGTCTCAGTCGCTACATGGTGTCTGTGCATGGCGTTTATGTGTCTGCATCTCTGTTGGCATGCATGGAAACCTATGCTCTTATTTTATTTTATTTTATTTTATTTTATTTTAGAAAAGACTGATCAGTGCTGTTTTTATACTCAGAGGGAAATTAAAAACTGTGTTTTAAGACTTGCAACAATAAAAGAAATAACAGAGTTATTGTTATGTTATGCAAAAAAAGTTAATATTCTAATCTGTCATCATAGTACCATTGCCTCATATAGTAGTGAGTGCATGAGTAAAGCAAACAAGCTCTTGCACAATATTTTCCTGCTTCTAATACATTATGAAATACCATTAGTAATCCA
>JAPZDX010000023.1:22279974-22290259 GCA_029783625.1 Naso annulatus | reverse complement strand
CGATGCTCTCTGTACTGTCTGTCCTGATTGGCTGTTCTACACTGTGCTTATAAGGGTGACGTCAGTACAAGATGGTAAGCTGTTTGTGCTTTATGCTCTGACCTCACCTCTGCTGACAGCAGAAGGTCTGCAAGCGACACTGTCAGTCAGCTCGAGCTGAGGCAGACCAGTTTACTCTGCTGCAACTTTCTCTGCACCATTTTCTCTGTTCAAACTGGACTTAGAAGAGAGTGATAACAAATGAAATAAATAAAAGTTAGCTTGTTAGCAAAGGTTACCAACTGAAGATTTAACTGATGAGGATAATCAGCTGTTTCCATTCTGAGAGATGAAGAAGGTTTTCTGCCATCAACATTCTCTTAAATATTCCCATATTGGCAGTATTAATAGATACAAGTGGACTCAAAAAACATAGCCTTCTGTTTTTCTGGTTTGTGACTTCTAGTACTTCCACTTTGTTTATTACAGCCATGCCTAATATAACCCAAGTTGCTAAATTCTAAAGCAAGTACACTGTGCATGGTTTTGTTTATTTGCTCCAAATCAGTTATGGAAACAAACCCAATTCATATTTGCATTTTCCTTCTTTATTTGCATGGTTTTAAATGTGTGCTCCACATTCGCTTGACAATAACATAAAACATAAGTGTGTTGGAAGTAAATTGCAACAGGTAGCAAGTATTTCTCTTCAGGGTCAATAGAATCACATTTGAACTAGGCTAAACATTTGTTAAGTTAAACCCTACAATCCCCATAATGGGGTTTTACCATTGTAAGAAGTTTTATCCTACCTCAAGAAACAGAAAGGAGGGTAAGCCAGTGATTCTTACTGCTTGAATGGAAATATTTCTGAACAATATATGAACTGCTGTGTAAGTTGACCAATGGGAAAAACTCCCTGAAAGGTTGTTGTTGCCCTCCTGAAGGTTGAAGAAGAAGTCTTATAATTGGAAAGTTGCCAGTTGAAATTCCCAGGCCGGCTACCAGGACAGAGGACATGAATGATTGATGCCCTGAGGCAGCACAAAGGTCAGGCAGCTCCTGGGCAGCTGCTATGTTGGGAAATACTGTGTTTTAGTAGAAAAGTAAAATATGAAGCCCTGTATTGCTTGTTCGAGAGTGGAAACATTCAGTGTACTGCTTTTCAAATCTTTTAGCTTTTAAGAGGATTTTATGAGACAAAAGTTACAAATAGGCTACTGGTGAAGCACATGCTAGCTAGACAAATTTGACCTGCAAGCTGATGGTCATCAAAACAGATGTATCAAAAATAACATGTTAACAAATAATCAGTATGTTCCAATTTTACAAACAAGTGTATCTACTTAAGCACAACAGGTTTTGTGCTGTGTAACACAATCAGTGTGTTAGCACATCTAACCTAACACATGATGTCTGTTAAAAGTAATAGGTATGTGTTAAATATACCTTTTTCTAAAATCATCCTAAAATTTAGCATTTTTTCTGTATGTTATTAAACTAAAATCCTCAAAAAAGCATGAAAGTCACGTGACTTTTATAAAAATAACGAAGACATTTGACTGATGTGAAATACACTCCCATCATGCAATAATCACACACACATTGTGTTTTTTGTGTGGGTTAAAAATTATTTACACAAAAAGAAAGTGTGCCCTTTTTATTGTCGCATCCTTTCTGAGTGTGTGCAGCAGAGGAATAGTCAAATCAACTTTACTGCTAGCAAGATAATCCGCTAACATGTGTAGCTGTACCAACTATTATTATATATTTATTATTTATGGACCACAATGATTATTTTTATTACTATGGATATATTTCTGGAGTAAGTATTTTTTTATTATTAAAAATTTTGCCTTTTCACTACAAAATCATTTAAGGCGTTTCTTCTTCAACTGTCACTTTTTTTCACCCAGCCAATTTGTTATTTATATCAACACATTTGATAAGTGTTGCCCAGTGGAAATAAAAAAGAAGCAAGATCAGAGACAGTTAATAGAATGTGACCCCCTACTGACTGTTCATTTCCTGTATCAGTGTCACATGGGTTTCACCACGGCCCCACCCCTTTAGGAGACTAGAAGCAGTCTTGAGTCCATTCATTCTTATGGGAGAAATGAACATGATCACAGATTATGACCAATTCTTTCACCCCATCATGACCAAGATACGTATTGGACCCATTTTTCACAAGACACATATCTTCTGAACATTCTGATACAAAAATAGCATTTTTTAGACACAGAAATCAGGAGGAAATTAACTTTGTTCCAGACCTGTCTCTGTCTCAGCCACACACTCTCACGAGAATAGGTAACTGGTGCTTCCCGCCTTGCTTTGCAATGGACATAAATGGACATTTAAATGGTCTCATAGGTGAAACCTTAAATTAAAAGTTAAAACTTTAATCAAACAAATATCATGCAGCGCAAAATCCATCTGTTTTAATCCACTGACATGACTTTATAACACTTCCTGATGAGGCGGAGGGATTGTGGTTCCTAATTGTCTTCATGGGAAAGTCTTCCGCCCACTAAGGAGATGGGAAGTGTATATAACATTTCACATCACTGGCACAGCATAGAGTGGGGGATCTTGTGTTAATACTTGACTATCTTTGATAATAACCATCAAGTCACCTAAATCAGAATGTCTCACTTAAACACGCACACAGCTGGATTGCAGTAGATAAGAGTCTCATAGTTAAAGATCTCTTTTTATTCTATTTATGCTCAGAGGAGATTTGTGGGAGGCAGCTGAGAGGAAGGACAGGAACATGCTGATTCCATAAAACATCATTATATTCCTTTTAAAAGCTTCCATTGGTGACATGAGGAAGGGGTAATTATAATAAATGCCCGTAATCAGTGACAATTCTATACAAAGGCACAGTGACTGGTTTCTATCACAAACACACTGGGACACTGAACACCCATCAGTTTTTATGTAACTCTGAGGACAAATGGTCTTTTCTTTCTGTCTTCAGCTGTCCTAGCAGGCTCTGACTGGGAGTTACAGTCCATAAGGAATAAGTTTAAGACATAAGTGACACTGCATGTAAAAACAAAAACCGAACAAAACTTTCACAAGACGAAATAATGATGAGAAAATAAAAAGAGCAAAAATTATTGGTTACCTAACTGCTACGAAAAGAATCATATATTAAGTCCAGAAATGTGTGAAACAACCTCTCATTGGACCAAATCACATTTCTTGGATGGGTCTTTGATCTCATCAAAATGACAAGCACATATGTGGATCTATAACAAACTGGATTTCATGCATCATAAAAACCATCAGGCACACAGCAGACACTCAAACAACACACAACTGAAACAAAAAAGAAAGCTAAAACATTTGTCTTTCAACTGGTGCATTCTTTTTGGTAAGCATTTTTACGCTACAGTCCTCAACACACTGCTGCTCGATAATAAATACCAGCTAAAAAGACTCTGTGAATCCAAAACTGCTGACTGGCATCCATATGGTGATGAGCATTTCGAAGCCCACTGCTTTCAAAGTAACCTATAAACTAACACAAAAAAATCGCAGTAATTTCCTCTATAAAACCAAATCAAGTTTGATCATGCGTCTGTTGAATGTCAAGTGTAAAGTGACTGTATGGTCGACATCATGATCAGATTATCACAAAGGGCTGCAAATGCTGCACGAGACTTTCATCTCTTTAATTTCGCCATTTCTTACCATCACTACACTCAACACTATTCCAGTCGTGAGGACACGAAGCTGAGACCCAAATGCTTCCAGTTACTGGATATGACTTTTATTTGTAGATTAAGAGATAGAGAAAAGACACACTGAGGAATGGGGATTGGACAAAGACAAAAGGAAAACAACACAGCAGCAACAAGATTAACTCCAGGTCATCTGGTCTCATGAAGACAGACGTGTGCGATCGGCCGAGGGATAAGGAGCTGTGCCGTACTGTGGCCGAACTTGCCCGGTTGGCCAGCTTTGTGGATCCCCATCTTTCATCGGAAATGGGGCACAGTCAGGCGATGCCCTCTTCAATTTCAGCACCACAAGAAATTGATGGTTGTGTGAATGGGCCTCCTTCCAGAGATAATTAGCACAGTGTGCAAGGTTAAGCATGCCCCGAGGGAAAAGACCCCGGTGTAGGTCAAGAACAAATGCAAGTAGAGAGAAGCAAGCAAGAACACAGGAGCACCATGTTTTCAAACAGATCTAACTGAATAAATAATCTAAAAAACATTATCACTTGCATGCTGTTTTATGAGGAGGTGCATTTTTTTTACTCTCTATAGTTTGCGGACTGAAAAAATGAAAGATAAATTCATGATGAGGACTGAGTGAGCAGAACAGAAACTTCTCAAGTTTCAGTTGAATCCATAGAACCACTTAGAGGTACAACAATCAATAGATAAATACATTACGTTCTGACCAAAATCTGCTTTTTGGACATAAAAATTATTTTGTATAATTTTTCTGAAAACAACACGTAAAATAGACACATACAGAGACGCAGCCAACTGTACCAAACAACAGAGCTATAGCAAGTAAAAGCTAGCTGAGGAGAAAGCCATGCTAACCCAAGCTAAAGCTAAACGTGCTTTTTTTTTGATAAAACACTTTTCTAATAAAAATATCAGATTTAAAGATGTCTTGGTATTTCTTAACTGACGAACTAAAACTCAGGATCAATACTGGAACTGGAACTGCAGCATTTTGACTCTATTGTAGGATGCTTGGTGTGTTAAATCTGGGGTAGGCAACATCTGGAAATCAAGCAAGCTCCTAAAGAAGCAACTCCCCACCCTGTTTTTGCTTTGGCTGGCAACTTCTTTCATTTGCTGTCGCCCTCTCTTGTATGTCCAGTTTGAACCCAAGATTCACAATGAGACAAAACGCTTTCAGGGAAAGTTGCAGCGGAGTAAACTGGTCTGTCTCAGCTCAACTCAAGCCGGCTGACAGTGTCGCCTGCAGACACTGTCAGTTTTAGAACATTAGACATGTTACTTGTTTTAACAGCTGATCAGCTCATAGCAACGTCACCTGTCGCTAAGAAGCACAGCCAATAGGACCACGCGCTCTCTGAAATGACCGTGATTGGCCAAAAGTCCCATCACGGTCTGAAAACAGAGCCAAGGAGAGGTGCAGAAGTGTAGTGTTCCTTCATTATTACATGAATTACAATAATCTGAAAGGTTATTGAGGAATGTTTATGTGATGACACCAAAAATAAACGGGAAACCTCAACTTCAAGTTGCCTTAAAATTCATAAAATGAAAGTATTACAAGTAGGACCTGACCAATATATCCATTTGCAGATACTATTGGCCAATACTGGCCTATCACAGGTATATTGTATCTGTATATATGTTCTTGGAAGTGCCCAGATATTAATGCTGTTTTCTAAGGTTGAAAGAAATACTTGTACTAGTTATTTGAAATGGTGTAATTTTGTAATTACCACCTTTTGATCTGTTGTACAGTTTGTCGACCAGTGTGAAAACCTCAAAAATCTCTTGTCTTATATTCACTGTTTTTGTAGTTACTGCTCTCTGCCTTTGTACAGCCCTACAGTCTTAATGATTTTATGCAAACATAAGTCTTTAAGGGAACAAGTTACACAAAAGGTAAAGAAGAAGATACATATTTTGCTACTCAAGGTGTCAAAAAGAATCACATTTTTCAACATCAGGCTAATTTTTTGGTTTATTCCATCAGGCTCAAGCACTTTGCTTTCCTGCCCCACAGAGGTAATCAGACCTTGAACTCTGTGAGGCTTTAAGCCCTCCAAACGTGCTCCCCCCTATTGCTAGTAGCCTTCTATTAGAATTGATAACCCTTTCAGGCGAGACCAGGTACTGCGGGCACATGGTGAGTAAAGAGGCTCATTCCATCACAAAGTTATTATCCACAGGCAGATTGTTACCATTCATCAAGTGTGAGAGATGAAACTCACTGTTAGTCAAGGGAAACGGCTGTTTGACTGGCTCGCCACAGATCAATATACGCCGCCATTTTCCTTTCTCTCCTCTGCTACAAAAAAGTAATTATACAGAAGAAATGTTGACAATCAATAGACTAGTCAGGTAAGGTTAAGGTCTGCAGTGGGGGCCGGCAGAGGCTCCTCTGTCAGCTGTCACGGATGCTGCTGATGTGAACACGGACGCCCGCATGGGAACAAAGGGAGGTTCGTCCCCTTCAGCTCCTTTTACATTTCTGTTAGCGCAGTTGTGTCGAAACAATTAGTCCCTGAGGAGTGTTGGCGAATAACGGCAGAGAATGAAACAAGAGAGGTTCACTCATGCTCAAATTTAGAATACTTAAGTGTTAGTATATAGATGTGTCCGTAAAAGGCTTCACTACATGCAGGAAACGTGCTGTAACCGGCACAAAGACCAATAAAAATAAATTGTCTGGATATAGTATAAAATGTTTCTGATATGCGACATTTATTTTATTCCTCAGCAGTGTGAGAGAACTGCAGACTGAGAGGGACTTTACAGCTTTGTCACTGTAAGGTCGTCCTAGACCGCAAAAGTGGCGCACATTATTTTTCAATGAATTCATCAGCCTCGCCTTGACATCTACTCTCACTTCAGACGAGTCTGAACTTTATAATCCACTGGCAGGGTTCAGAGGTCAACAGCAGAGGGGACCAGAGGGCAGGGAAAATCACTCTCTCCCTGGAAAAAACTCTGACATCCAATTTTCAACTTGATTTATCAGTGTAAAGCTAAAATTGATAGTGTGTCATTACTGGGCAGGGAGCTGTCTTGGAGAGATGTATCAAAGCCTCCTCATTTTGATTTAGCACAGCAGATCAATACAACCCTATACTGTTTCAATTTGAGGGGTATTGATTTTCCTATGCTGGCTCCATACAGGGGGACATTCATCATCAAGCAAGCATATAGTATGATCTAACAGGGCAGCGTGTGGTCTGATCTGCTTATTCCTCTCCCACATCACATGACTGCCGAGCAGCTGTTTTGAAAAGGCTTGCACAGATTATTTCCTTGTCGTCGGCTGTTGTCGTATGTGCTGCAGGACAATTTCTTACACTGTTTGCCACAAAAAGGACAACAGCTCAAAGTGAAGTGGCCTTCAGAGATGCAGATAATTTGCAGATGTCTGTAGTTCAGAAAAAAGGAAGCATCTAACGGCAGGCTAGGTGGCTATTTCAATCTAATGGAAACACGCTGGTAGGAGAAAAACAACAAATATATAATTTATACTAGTTTCTGTTTGCCTAAGAATAATTTTGTTTATAATGCATTCTAAACAAATGATAAATGTGCTTTGGCATGTCTCCAGGCAGAACTTAAGAGTAAAAGGCAATTTCTGTGCAGGAGGGTGAAAACAAACATTTACAACTAAAGTCTCTCTCCCTTTCGCTTTCTCTCTCTCTCTCTCACTCACACACACACACACACACACACACACACACACACACACACAAACCAGACAGCCACCTCAAAATGCTTGAGGGCTTTATATTTTACAAGAGCAGCATAAATGGGAAAGTTAATGTAGCATTGAATAAGACTAAGCTGCTGAGCTGCAACACTGCCTTGAGCTCGTGAGCATATTGCATCATTTTTCTTCACCAGCAGGTTACCATTAAATTTGAATTTGTTGGAAGTTTTGCGGTATCATTTACAACGCAGCCACGCTCAATAGCCTTTTGTTTCAATGCAAATGCTGTGCCTCTGAGAGGGGCGCCATAAATATTTGAACAAGAGCCCAGAATTCAATCCAACAGATTTTGTCATGCTTAGGTTCAGCTTTGTGAAAAATCTGCACTTTACTAAACATCAGTCAGGGCCAAAATATTTTTTGTCAGTAAACAGTAAATAAACAATTTGTGCACCTGTTTGTTTATTTCTTGAAGTAGTTCTGAAATTAATTATAAACAATGGCCTCCAAGAATCATAAACTCTAAAAGAGAATGACACGGGGAATAATGCCCATAGACATTTGATATCATGAAGTAAATAGACTAGAATAATCTTCCATGAATCAATGAAAAACAAATGTGGCCGCTTATGCCTTCTGCTGCTCTGGATGGAAACTATTTTGACATTATTCCTGGTCAGAGACATAAAACATAACCGTAAAAAGTAATTACACCAGCAAGAATATTTTTCTTGACAACGGTCGACGTGGTTTAAGATATGAAACAAACCTAATTTCACTGAACACGGTTGAACATCTGTATTTTATTTTCTACATTTAATAACAAAACCAAAGCTACTGTTACAGCGAGTAGGCAAAAGTTGTTTTGGTGAATCAGCAGTTGGTTGTTTGTGTAAAAGTGGTGGACTTTCTCTCGAGTGCCTGGACTTACAGAAAGCAGCTCAGCCCACAATTAACAACCATTTGGATCACTGTTTGGTTGAACACTGTATTCTTTTACTGGGCATGTCTGCAGCTGACCTGCATGCACAGATATTGAATCTCAGTCTCAAATTAACTCCACTGCAAGCAGCAACATAAGCTTCCCAGTTTTGTCTTTAAAACATTTGAATGTATGCGGATACATCTGTTAAAAAAGATAAACGTTCTATCTCTCAGCTCTGACTTTGGTGTAAAATACAAACAGTGTGTTGTAACACCTCTATGTGTCTTTTGATATATCCAGCTCTTGATCTTGCCTCTCCACTCCGTGTCAGTGGGACCATGTGGACGCAGGCGAGAGGTGGGAGGCAGAACAGGAGAGCCGGCGGTTATTTTAACAGGGCCCATGGGGAAGTCTGCAACTACCACCAGGTGCTGGGCTGTGTTTCTGAGAGGGTCAATGAATGCCTGGACAACACTGCAGAAACACCCCAACCCCCTTCTTCCCCTTCCTCTATCCCGCTCTGTCGGACGACGGGCCAATCAGCTGTCCCCGGGGGATTAAGCCACTCCACACTGTAATTGCGTTTGCTGACCTGATCGCTGACCCTATCGGATCCTGGGAAAATGACATTAACTGGTGGTCCAATCCCATCACTGCAGAGTTCTGTGAACAGGTAACTTTTGTCCTCTGGTGGAGCAGCTTTGGTTTATGTTGAAGACTTAACATGGCCAGTGTTGGTGTGAGGGTGAACTTGCTCGAGTGTGAGGTCTTACCTCTGGGCCACCGTCCCCCAGGCGCCATGCTTGTTGGTCAGGATGTTGACGATTTTCTGCTTTAGCTGATTGGCCGTCACATGGTCTCTGTGTTTGGCAGCACTGATCAGGTGGTCACACATCTTCTCTTCCTCTTTTCTGTCAGCAGCATACTGGGCACAGTTGGACTAATTTAAGAGTTGAAAAAGGAAAAAAAGGAAAATTTAGTAGGAACATCTTTGTATATTTATGACTTTCAGTACAGCATCCACTGCCAAAAGTGACGTCTGACATTGTACTAATAGCATTTGGGAATGTTTTACTTGAATAAAGCCAGAATAATATATACCCTCTAATGGAGCATTTGTCACACTGAAGAATGTTATGGCTTCATTCAACACACTTGAGTGCATAAAGATATTAGTGGACAGCTGAGAGATATATTTCTGCACTCCCTTGGAGGAGTGTAGTAAATCATGGCGAACGCATGAAGGCAGTCCATTCCCTAACTGCGGACAGATGAGGCTCCCCGCAAACTGGCCGTGGATGGTGCTATTAAAGGAGAAGGGAAAATACTCTAATGGATCCACGAAGAATAGAGTCTGTCAAGGTTAACAAAGCTACACTGCCATTTTATCCAGGGATATGTTATTGTCCCCTGGAGGAGGAAAGGAAAATGTAAATATGCAGCCACGAGAAAGCTAAGTCTTCTGTATCTTGGAAAAACAAGTTAATGCATGAAGTGATGTTATGATTTTTCCTAATAGCTCCTAAGTCACGCCCCTTCCAGTGGACCACAAGGGAAAAAATTTGTACAGTAGTAGATAAGGAGAGACGACTATTTTCTGATCCTGTTTAAATTGTGCCCTTAGTCTCAAATATGATATTTGTCATTTTAAAAGATAATTTTACAATTCAACAAAGTCCCAGTTTTTCCCAAGGGCTGAGAGAAAGCACAGTTTCTCGCAGCCCTTGGTACTACATCACAGCACACACCATGAGTGGCCACTCGAAGGGCAGGAGGGGTATATAAGTTAAACAAATGGAGCAGACTTTACCTTTTTGCAAGACGGGATGAGTGTCACTCAAATATGTTGGAGGTAACGGTGCATCTATGGGGAATTCTAATCTAATGTTCAATGGCTGTTCTAATATAAATAAATATGAATAATAAATAATAGGAATAATAAATAACACAGAATAATGAGTTGAAGTATCACAG
>JAPZDX010000023.1:22260128-22273946 GCA_029783625.1 Naso annulatus | reverse complement strand
TGCTTGAACCAGTTCCCTTCAAGATTTTTGGAAGCTTGGTGCTGCAAACCAGCCCATATCTACCAGTTTTGAGACAAGGCTATTGGAATCAAGGATCCGTCATCACAGAGTACATTGAAAATTACACAACAACCAGTAGACCTTAGGGCAAAACCTGCTGTTGTTTTGGTTCCAGGTGTGAACAAACTTTTCTGGATCCAAATCATTTTATTTTGGTCAAAACGTTCCTAATGGTTTAAAATAAGATGCCTGAAGCAGAATGGAACTGACTGCTTGTTATGGGAATATCTCAGCATGGATGGAGGCTTGCAGCTACAGTCACTGTAGAGAGCAGCCGTGGTAACAATTAGGAAAAGGGATCAGTCTGATAATTGTTGTATGACGGCTTTGCAGTCTGACAGCTGCATCATGAACCAAAGGAACAGCACACAACTACCTGCTCCATGTTTTGTTGCTCTTACAGCAGACACTTTGTCAGCCACGCCTTGTAAGACAAACAGAATTAGCAGACTCGAGCTGCCTCTAGATCTGCCTAGTTAAGCAGAGCAGGTGCGCAGAGACTTGAGTAAGTCTGGGAAATTATGTATGTGTCAGCAGCACCCTGGACAGCGCCGTGTGGCCCTACAGACTGAAGCTCTTTGTTCCAGGGCCAGCAGGAAACTCGGAGAAGCCTGGCTGTGGCTGTGGCTGTGGGCCGGGCACAGGGAAGGCCTGGCCAGATGGGTCAGCAGATGGACAAAGAGGCTGAGCCGCCCCTGATCTGCTCTACGAAAAAACCCTGAGTCTGGCCACACCCAGAGAGCAGAGGAAGAGGGAGGCAGAGAGACAAACACACACACTGTGATGTACAGAAAAAAGGCACACACACAGATATAGGCAGGCAGGAAATAAGAAAGTATAGTGTTTATAGTCTTACCACAGTTAACATAATCTTATTTAGTATTACCCCCGACCGCGCAACAAAAAGGGGTTTTGAGCTCATTTATGCCTCGCTATTTGCAGCAATGTTTTTAAATCAGCCAAAAAGAAGAAACCTTTTTTTTTTTATTTTTTAAAGCACATAACCGTGCCAGAAAGATGAACAAAGTACTGCTTGGCAGAAGGTTTTGGCCAGATGTTATTGCAGAGGAGAAATATTTTACCTTCCTTCGTTGATTAGCTCAATGAAGGCCAGGCCGGCATTCTTCTGAATGGAGTTCTGCCATTCCTGCAAATGAAAAAATTGGTGCTTGGTTACTTACAAAAGCTTTACTTATTTTTGGTCATTTTTCTGTGTAAATGGTTTCTTACAAATTCGGAAGAAAAACACACTGTAATTACACCCTTATGACTGACAGTACACAAGCGTTTAGGAAAAACATGTCAGTTAAGCCAGTTTTTCCCCCAAAAAAATTTGAGTCAGTGAAGCTACAATCTGACACGGGAGTGAGAAACGTTCTCAAACAGCCTTGTAATGCGCACCAAAGTTAAAATAGCAGAGGAGGCGTATCAAAACATCCTTTTCTTAAATGCATGACTCACACACACACAAGAATCACATTTCATCCAAATTGCATATTTCAACTGTAATTTGGATTACGTTTCATAGCTTGTAATTCAAGTAGGTAACGAAAGCATTTCGTTCATCTATCATTTGAGGAACAGTGATGTCTATAAAAAGCTGAAATCCTGCACAGCATGTGCGACCATCCTTTCTTCCTCTGTGAAAAGATCTGTAAACACAGGAGAGATGTAATTGTGGGATGAAACTGTATCCTCTCACTTAAATGCAGCCATTTCCTCCGTCCCTTACAGTGACAGATTACTGAGCAGGCTCACTGAGCCCTGCAGTATATGCCTGGACGAGATCCGAGCCCTGGGCCAGAGTGCCAGCACTTGCTGTCTCACAACATGCTCTGGAAATGATTAAAAAGCAGTTTGAGAGCGCGCCTTTCACTGTGGGAAATTCGGCTCTCCTGTGCACTCACCGAGGTGCAAATGGAAGAGAAAACAGAGAGGGCCGCAGTTCAAAAGAGGAGGAAAAACAGAGGAAAGTGAAATGAATACGGTTTCCATTCCTGAGGGCTACTAATGTGTATGCAAATCAAGCCTATTCAACTATATCAGGAGCCTTTGAATGTTACCTTCCTTTTAAAGTTCATCTCCAGGCACGTTTTAAAGTGACTGATAATTATTTTTGGTTGAACATGATTTTCTACATAAACAGTTAAAAAGAAAAACACTCCAAAGACGCTGAACAGGCATCAACATTTTCTCCCTCATTGAGAAAATCTGGATCTGTCAATCACAGGCCTCATGTCCCGCCTACGGCCCAACTGCTGCTGGTGCTGGGTTGAGCAGTGACAGAGCAGCTAGCATCAAGTTGGCCAACAGTTAACGTGAGAGGAATCATCGGAAATTCAGCCAAAATATTTTTAGCATCAATCTGACCAAGACTTAGATGAGGGGGTTGTTGTTCATTAAAATCAGTACCCAGAACACACTTCAGAAGAGTAAGAACAGCATCTAATATCTGTTTATGTTTTGTTTTTTAGCTTGTTAGCTTGTACTTTGCAGTTGCTGATACAGCGCTACTTGTTGTGCTAATGCAAACTCTCACTTTCTGTGCTGACAAGTCCGCTCTGCACAGGAGGTTTCAGGTTCGCAGCCCCCAACTGGCTTTTAAATTCATGGCATCAGATCTAGCTTGTCTGGGGAACATTTGAACATTTTTGGGAACTGTGCCGGCATCTCCCCCTTCAGTAGAAGAATGTGAAAAAAACCTCTGTAGTGACAAACTTTGTACAGATACAAGTCAAGCTCAGATGTATAAAAACACATCATTATGCAGAGGAGATCTCTAAAATTTGCAGTAAATTAATATTATTTTCAACAGAGAGAATACATGAAGACATACATGTAACCTGTAGTTGTACTTCCAGTTTCAAAACAGTGCTATACAATATACTGCTTATTCTGTGTCAATGTCTGGACAAGGCAAGCAGCATTTGTTGTGTATAGTATTAGAATAACTGACTTTGACATTATTATGTATGGGCATGTGTTTTTGTACACAGTTGTCGTGCCTGACACATACCGGTTCATGCAAGAGTACACAGTCTGACCCTACGATGCGTTAAATCAGGGAGATGGTGCTGACAAACTGCTGAGCATCTGGTCTCCAAATGTTCCCCATGACCCCCTTCCTCTGCAACAGTATCTGCCTGGAATAAGCTGTTCTTGATTTGGACAGGGATCGTGTACAGCCAGTCTTCTGAGGCTCCACTTGCACCACGCTCACGTGACAAAAATAAATACGGAAATCAAGGCAGATGTGACACTCGGGCATTGCCAGGAAAATGGCAGCGGGTCGGTGGAGGTGTAGCATGAACTCCTCAAATTCGCTATCTTGTCTGAGGTATGCTTGTTGACAGCTCAGATAGCACTTCAGAGGCTCTCTTTTTTTCTTGCTTTTTTTACTGGAGAACTGAGCTCCCAGAGGAGGCTGCCTTTGATTGCAGAGATTTTAAAAAGTCCTCTGCTGCCCGTTTGAAGGGAATTATGCCTGACGTGCAGCTGCTTAAAAAAAAAGAGATGTGATCTTCCATGTAAATGCAGACCATGATCAGAGTGCAGCACCACAGGCCAGTATGTGTAGTTGCTGGAATATGAAAAGCTGCATTAATTGAGTTTTTGCCTTTTGCTTGCACAAAGCTCCCTAACAAACAGAAAAACACCATTAACGTATTTTCAGTCTGTTTTGTTGTTGTGGCAATTTTTTTTTTAGCATATTAGTGAAATTGGCATACCCAACAGGCATACCCAAAGTTGGTACTATGCTTGTCATGTTTCTACAAAAATCTGAGACAAACACTTACTTCGAAAACGTGGCTTGAAATAGTAAGAATACACATATTACATCAAAGTTGAGGGTCTCATTATGTATCTACCAAAGTCTGGGTGAAAATAAATGCTCCCAGCTATTAGAAAAGCTAGCTCAAAAAGAGCTCATTTTGGGGGGGGGCACCATTTCTCAAGGCTGTGTGGACGTGGCAGATCACATTTTGATTGACACATCCTTGGATCCCAGCAGTCTCTCTTCTCCACAACAGCCATGGAGCAAAGCAGGGAACAGCCCTTTTGTCGTACAACTGTTAATACATTACTTCAGGAAAATTTATAGATTTTTAGGCAAGAATATTAGCATGTAGTACCACAATATGTAGTCAGTTCATAACGCTTGTTTGTAAATCTGTCACAAAGTTTTTAGACTTGCGAGAGGCTGCAGCTCGCCGGGTGAGACCTGCCGGTCTGCTCGCTGCTGCAGCCCGCTCCGCTGTCACCCCCTCACTGAAAAGTTAACCGATGATCAGTGCAGAAATTAGTGCAGTGCAGTTTCTGTAGCATTTTATAACGTGATACAAAAACAAAATGATGCTTTGCTGCCTTTTCTTGTTGATTAGTTAAGCATTACCTGTGAAAACAAATCATTTCATTTACTGAGCCACTCAAATGCATCTTTTAAGGTGCAACATTGTCTTGCATGGTGTTCAATGCCTGAGTTATGCCATCAGTTATTCAGTTTACCCTAAATGTCAATATGACAACATGAAGAGGATTTAAGAGGATTCATCAAACATACATATTGAACACATACAGCAGTAAAATGTCTGAACATCAAACATAATAAAATTGTTTTGCCGTTCTGGCCAACATATGCTTTAGTAATGATTGTATAGCTGGCTTGTTTAAGTGTAACAGGCTCAAGTTGGCTCAGACCGGAAGAGGCTGATTGAACTGGAGCAGAGTGGTTTTGTATCAACAGACACCAGACTTTGAATTTTTGATTGGATCCATATTGCGTAATATGGATTGGGAACAACCACGCCCAAATCAACCCAACTGCCAAAACTTAAAATGACAGTAAAGTCAAGTTTGGATTAGGGTTAACGTATGAAAGTTTTGATACTTTTTGTTATGCATGTAAAACTCTAAATTACATATTAATAAAGTTTTTGATGATTTGCGTTCCCAGAGGTTTTAACAAGCTGCTTGTTAAAACTGTGCTTGAAGTATGCAGGTTGTAAACAATTTGTTACCAGAGCTTTTTTGCTGAAAACGGCTGCTTGTTGCTGCAGGCACCAATGTCAGTGACAGCAGTGAAACTGAAGAGTATAGTAAATTTTTGTGTAAAACCAAATGATTCGCTAAAAGCAGTGAACAAATTCTGCAATGAGTTGTTTGACTTTTTAAAATCAGAATATAACAGAGAAAATGTTAGACAGTCATTGATGATGCTGTTGGATTAATGGTGCCATTTTATCATCTGTCTCACAAAAACCATCCCGTTTTGTGGACCTAAAATCCCACAACTCCCAGTTCAGAGAACTGTTTGCTGGATTTTCTCTCCTCCCACTTTCATCTCCCTGAAATTCAGCAGGGCACTAAGTATTTGTGGTGTTTCAATCCGACCTGTCAGTGTGCGAGAGCCTTTGCTTTTATCTGCTCTGCTTTACTCTGCTCTACTCTCCACATCTGGAGGCCTTCCATCACTAAATCTCTGTGGCTCCACTCGAGATCCCGCCTGTATGTTTAAGCTGTTACAAGAAACAGAGCTGCTTGACCTTTTCATTCAGCTGCCCAGGCTGAGGAGAGACACACAGTGTCTGCAGCCATGGCCAGCCATACGATGATTGCTGAGATTAGTATGCATAAATAAGAAAAGGCAGATCATTAGCACTAATTCATTCAATAAACTGACAGGTCACAAAACAGAGGGGGACTAAAGGTCAGCTAAGTGCTGTCCTCGCTGTCTTAAAACATTAATGCTGAGATATGTGAAGGTTATGTTGAAGTTGGCACATTACAGTGATGTCCAGAACTAAAGACAGGAGTACACTGCAATGTTGTTCGAAGTAAGAAATAAATATGATATTTGCTCATGATAAAACAGCTCTGCATGTATCAGTTTTGCCATCTGAAAGAAGTAACAGACAGTGATTATTAGTTATCTCCCACTTACAGTATGATTTATACATTACATTAGTGGGCAGCATAACTGGTTTCCTAACTGATGTGGCTGTATCAGGATACAAAGCAATGGCTCATCTCTGTCTGAAAGGTTGCAGAAGGACACAAAGCTATACGGTCCAGTTTCAAGGCCTCGCTGTCTGATCGATATCTCAGCCTGGGTTTCATCCCCAGAGCCCCTAATGGCAGGAACCTCTGGAGCCGCAGTAATGCTATCTGTGCAAAGAGGGGATGGACTCAGACCCTTAACAGCATGCTGACGCTCTCATCTGCAATAAATCGCAGAGCTGGAAAAGCAACTTCCCACAGATACTCTACAGACAGAAAAGCAGTGCAAAAAGGAGCCCGTCGAAAGCCTTCAAAAGAGCAACAATAACTCAAAGCTGGCTGCCCCGTTTATGTACTTTTTTTTGGAGAAAAGCCCCTGAATGATGGCCTCCATATAACAGAGTGCGCGCTCCCTGCAGAAGAGGGCTTTGGACTGCGGATACCACAGAGTACACATAGTGGCAATGCACCTCCTCACGGCTCTGGCCCTGACGTCTGGATTCACAAAGAGGCACCAAGTAATGGCTTCCTTATGGGCTCCCGACGCAAGACTGATGGGCTGACAGAAGGTATGTTAAATATCTCCTGTTCTAACTGCTACATCGGGGCTTTGACCTTCTCTAAAACAAGGGCTTAACAAGAGATTCAGAGGGTCAGCTCGGAGGTGATCAGTCACTAGCAGCGTTGCATGAGGTGGGGCTCATTCTCAAAAGAAGGGCTCGGGATTAAGCCTCTGGGGCGCAGTGAGAAAATCACTGGATTCTCGGAGAGCTGAAAGTGTCTGTATGTCAGTACTGGTTGAGAGAATTCACTTATAGACATTTAACAAATAAACAAAGCTTCAGTGAAGGACAAATAATTTGTTCTCTGATAAGACGATACCCTTAGCATTTAAACAAGCATCAACAAGAAATACATACATTTACAAAATGTCTGCTTTATTACCAGATAAAGACTAAATCCTTGTAGTTTAAAACATTCATCTTTGAGGAGTTACAGATGTGAGCGAAATAGACTATTGCACTGACCACGTGCAATGTGCCAGGTTTTTTTTCAATGAGAGGTGAAACCAGCTGCACATTTTTTTCACATACTGTGAAAATATGTCAGAGAGAAACACAGCAGAGAAAAGCAGAATACACAGGAAAGAGAAGGTTGGAAAAGAGAGGAAACGACAAAGAGAGGTGGGAAAAAAAACCCCAAAAGCTCACCTGAGAACAAAGCAGCATGACGAGCTCCACCACTGAGGTGCTTGACTTCATACACACAAGACCTGGAGAGACAGACCACCAGAAATAAATTTGATATTAACTGTAAAGTTTGCTACACAAGTTGTCAAAACAGGATTTCTGATCTGAAAATTAGCAGTACATGTCATATTAGTGTCAGAACCAGCAAAAATATTCTGAACTATGACTAAGCTATTTTTGCCATAAGGAACAATTTAGCTTTTTGTAAGCCCTCTACATTGTGCCTCCAATCTACCAGTGATAAAACTGTAGGAAAACTGCATCTGTACTGAGCAGATGTACACAAAACAGATGCACACGTGTATATGAGAGCACCCCCTCAACACCCACATCTACCTTCACACGTGCACCCACACAGACGTGAACAGAGACATTCACAGTTTCTTCCCTCATCTCCTTTCCGCAGACGTTGAGCCGCAGAAGCCGACAACTCTCTAATGAAACAAGGGCAGGTGTGAAAAGCTCATTTGCGGAAACAATGGCTGCGACTGGTCTCATATTCTGCACCTCCAGCTCCTTCTGTTGCACTTGGCGAGAACCATTAAAGGTGCAGTCATTAGTGAAGAAAGAAATGCAGCTCATTGTGGACAGGCAGGAGAGGGACTGTGTGCCACAGGGCGGCCATTGTTTTGCAGATTGCGGGGTGTTAACTAGAGAAGACATCCAAGTATTTTTGTTTCAGAAATTGTGTATTGTGTAGTAGAACAACTGCAACAGGAAATGTCAGTATGCACCATGGGCTGTTATCAAAAACTACTAAAATTGTCAATCCGAAAATAGCTTGCTTTGTGGGACACTAAAAGGTTGACCCAGTGAAAATCTCAGGAGGCGACAAGACAGCAGGAGAAATCTGAACATCTTTCCAGCAGGAAAACTCCACACTGTGTCCTTCCAGACATGTGCAACAGTATCTGCACTGTGTTGTAAAAACACTATGACTAAAATGTAGGCCTGGGCAACACAGCTAAAAAACCTGTCACAAAAGTGAAGTTTCATATTGATCGATATCAATAATTATTGATCATGTAGGCTGTGACGGATGACTCGTTGTGCACCCTAAGGGGTGGAAGCGGCAAAGGTGATAAAATGAATAAAAATCACAATATTTTTGACCAGATACCTAAACACTGAGACACCATTGTACGGATGACTATTGGTGATTTCACAAAATATTAACCCAATGACATTTTTTGATAAATAATCATCAGTAATGTGGATGAGTGGGTAAAGGTAAATAAAAAAACAACAAGAACAATCTGGTAAGGTTAGAAAATCACATCAGTTCACTGTGGTGAAGCGTTTCCAACCAGGCAAAGACAACACGGACACCGCATCATGATATAACAATATTCAAAATCTGTCACGATGTCTTGTCTCATATCAGGTTATGACACATCGCCCATATGTTGCACAGCCCTAGTAAAATGTCAAATTTGCTAAATAGACATTTTTTAATATACATTTTTATTTACATCAAAATGTTATGTTCATATTTAAGGCACAATTTGTTGACAGTACAAAGAAGTGCAGCCCCACCAACAAAATTCAAAACACACGCTATGACTGTTAAATTTAACAGCAAGCCAACATAGTTTTGCTTGTGCAGATACTCTGAAATGTAACGTGGAATGAAAAATATTCTGAACACTTGACGGATGGATGTTTTGGTCACTAATTCTACATTCATCTCCATTCATGAGCGGATTCTGTCTGAGGGAGCGCACTGTAAATACTCTGAGAGGATGTGACCCTCCTCTTGTACACAGACTGCCACGGCTGACCTCTTGTTATAGCTGTGACACGCTGAGCCATAAGTCAGTCCAGGCTGACACAGGAGTCAGGTGGCCAACTGACCCTGGCCTTGTGCTGGTAGACAAACTAAATGCAGTCTATTTAAACACGGCCTGCCAGTCCTTTCCTGTAAACAGGGCAGGGTTAAGGCACGGGTGAATGTGGCATTGTGGGGCAACACGGCAGCAGACTGGGCCACTCAGGGGACAGCAAGAAGCAGGCGGCAGGCATCACAACAGCGGCAGTGTTCACACTCAGACCTTACCCACCAACTCCAAGTGTAAAGCTCAGGGTGCACTCAACATAATTGCCGCAATGACCACATCCGTTCAGTGGGGGTGAAGGAATAGGGTGAGGCGAAGGGGCACGGGGGCACAGAGGGGCTCGACCCTGGGCAATCCAGGGAGTGATGGATGGCTGGTAATTACTGGTAAATGGAGCTCCTTTGCACTGCAGCACAGTATTTCAACTGTGAGCCTGGGAAGGAGCAGGAAGAAAGCGAGCAAGAGAGGGAGGAACAGCCGAATCACACACACGCTGCCATCAGGACAGACCTGAGGGGCTTAACAAAGTGAGACTTAAAGATTTAAAGTACATGTGCTAAACCTGTGTGTTTGTTTTGTCTGATAAAGCCGCTCTAATCCATGTCAGGGTGCACTTTTCACAGACCCAGACAGGGTTAAACATGTCTGGTGAAGAGCACTGAGGCCCGAGCTGTCTATCTACGACCTTGTTTGTGGGGTTACACTCTCAGCTCAGCTCTGGTTTGTCAGCTTGGTCAGTCTGCTGACAGACTTTGAGTGAAAGGGTAACAGACATATTCACACTTGTCAAGGCTTTGCTACCTGATTTTTCATTCCTTTCCCCTGAGCTGGAGTCAGCAGCCTTATACACTCATGCATCGCATACACACATGCTATTAACATATGTGCATACAGTATTCATGGCATATGCATGTGAATGGAGGAAACAAGGCTTGAATAACTTGACTGGCTGCGCTGAACACTGTTTTAAACAGTAGTAATATTTTAATGTCCTGATGAAGATTGTAGACAAGAACTTGTTATGTCACAATTTTCCTTAATTTTACAGGATTGATTTATAATGAGTAAATTTTTAAAAATGACAAATGAGTAAGCCTGACATGTTTGATTACTTTTAAAGCTTACACTTAGTATTAGTAACAAATCATTTTAAAAAAATTAAAATATCTTCAAATTTAAGAACGCTAGCTGCATGAAAACAAAAACATTCAAGCAAATTGATACGTGATTGTAGATTTTTTTTTTTTATTATGTAACACTATATGATTGGCAGCAATTAAATAATTTAAAGGTAGCTGGCTATCCAAACAAACTATCCACACGAAAAAAGGACACATGTCAGACAACTCTGTTCAGGAAACGGCTTTAATAAAGTCACAGGAGTGCATTCTTTCAGCCAGCTGTCTTTTTCTGCAAAGACTTCTGAAACTAATATCGGCTGAGCTTACAGTTAAAAGAAAAGCCTTTGGCAGCGAGCAAAGACTGAGATATCATTTCACTTTGTGCAACTGCAAGTCTAGAGACCGGAGGCCACACACATATTCCACCCTGCACACACGCACTCAGACATACGTCTCCAGACACTCACGGTCACACACACTAGTGTGTGCTGGCTGTGGTGGCAGCGTGTTCTTGTGATAGAAGCCAAAACAAGCGTTGGGAATCGAGTGGCAGCGCACGCACATGCAGGCAGACAGTCCCTGAGGTTAGGCACGAGCAGCATTATGAGAGCCTGCCAACCTGGGGCCTGAGGAAGGCACTGGAAGTCTTCACACAGCCACCAGGAAATCAGATGAGAGCCCAGAGTGGAGCGCAGCAGAGCGATCGCACACTCCTTCAAACACTGTGCACAGCCCAGACAGTCAGACCAGCTCCATAAATACATGTAATGTGAAACATCCATGATTTTAGGTTTTACTTGAAGTGCTATACCACTTTAACGTAAACATACTATTACTATATTATCTCTGAGACATTAATAATAACTTGGATCTCCGTAAGCATCCACGCTTCGTTTTACTTTCCATGCTATTTGATAGGGATTTGACTCTTTATACATGCAAAAACAGCTACGGCTCTCAGATTTTCTTATGTCAGAATGCCCGAGAAAAAAACCATCATTCGGAAATTAAAAAGACAAAAACAGAATTTCACCAAAACCAAAAAATTCCCCTTTAGTACCAAGCAATGGGGCAAAATGTCATCCTGGTTTTGAGGGCTAAAAATATCACTGCCATGAGTCAAAGGCTACCAATTATGTCTACATTCATTTCAACCTGACATTTGTTGTGACTGCGACACACTGATGTTTAAAAATACTACATCTAGAAATAATCTTCGATATGTGGAGTGAATCATGAAACAAACAAAAACACACAGGCGTCACAAGATGAATGAAAGGGAAGGCAGATTTAATCAGACTGTGTCAGACCCCCAGCTTGTGTGCAAAATAGTGACTCTCCTGTCAGCACCTACTACTGCGTACGCATCTATCAATGAGGCAGCTAGGAGAGTATATACAAGGGTGAAGTGGTGGGGACAGGACTCCAAACACAGCTGGCGATATACAACATCTGTACCTTCTATGAGCAGCTCCTGTCCGTGGCTGCCCAGCAGGGTGCGCGACAGGAAGGGTGCAAAGTCCACAAAGGTCTCTCTCAGCAGGGGTGCCACCTTCTCCAAGGCCCTCTCCAGCTTTGTAGTAATGCTATCAAAGAAAACACGTCAAGAAAGAAGTCACAAAAGGAAATTAGACACCTGCATCAGAGTAAAAATGTAAGAGGGAGGTAGCGTTGTGCTCTTTCATCAAGATTAAGGCAGAAAAAGAGCAGGGAGAGCCAGCCCATCTAACAGCAGTTAGCGTGTAGCCAGACTGACAGTTCTGGTGGAAGCAAAGGGTAACTGACACATTTCAGAGGATACAAACCAAGACAGATATCTATGACAGTATGGCTGCTGTTGCTCAACATGTAAAGATTTTAAAGAGGAGTAGATTTCAAGTCGTTAAAAGTCACGTTAGCGCATTTTTTTTGCACTTAAAGAGGATTTCTCACCGCTCCCTTACAATCCTTGTTGTGACATGTTACCAGACTCGCACATGTGATCTCAGTCGTTCAACACTGCACGGGGAAGTTCCTTATCTCCTACACACTCGCTACATGCTGCTGCTGCCTGACATTATCTGAGCGCCTCAGAGAAACTGTGAGCTGGAGTCAGGCAGCCACACAGCTCAGACTGCGTACAAGCAGAGATACGATTCGGGCTGCAAAATATCTCTGCGCTCCGATGTGTACACACAACAGATAGTACTGTAGGCAACGAGGGGGGAGAGCAGAGGCTTGTTTTCCCTGTTAAGATGGGCAGAAAGCAGCAGGATAGAAAGAGGCAGAGATAAGAGGAGAGGAAAGGTCTGATTCAGGATTTTATGACTTGTGTGCTCCTTGAATTGAATGTGTGTAGGATAATCTGCTCTCCAGCCCACTGAGAAAACACAGCAGAGGGATGACAGACCAGCATAAAAAGCAGGATGTAAGGGGTCTAGGTGGCTAACATTAAAGTTCTTGCCTATGACACTGGCCTACACCTCTGGAGGCTGTCTGTAATCCTGTCAGAGGGCTAAAGGCTTTGAGCTCAGGAGGTGTCAGTCCCTCATGATGTGGACTCTGGTTCACAAAAGACAGGGAAATACAGAGAAAAGGGAAAAACAATGCCACAGGCAGCTTCATGGTTTTTTTTTTTCCATTTGGAGGCTAATTTAAATAAAATTATAATTGCAAAATTTAAATTTCTTATCATATTTATCTACTCTTTTTTGTAGATCACAGCAAGATATCTTATCGCATCTGAATAATAATTTTGGCACCAGCAGGCTCTGCAGCGTGGTACTACCATCATTGACTTCACAGTTAAACTAAGTGATGTCGGTTACTGCTGCCATGGCAACTGAATCTCTGTTCCTATAGCAGAATACACTGAAGCAAAGAGAAAGAGAGAGAGACAATGGAGAAAGACCTGGGCTCGCAGCAGTCAGTGGCAGAGCAGGACTAAGGACCTCTGTCAAAAACTATTAGAGCAAGCGAGGAAGATGAGTCAAGGTCACAGGAAGACACACTCACACACACGCACAGATATACACAAATGTACAAGAAGGATTAGGCCAAACTTTGCCGCAGTGTTTTCAAAAAAAACAAAAAAACAAAAAAAACACCTTTGTTTTAATTGTGGTATTTTTATTCGGTCTAATTCTGACAGAGAAGATTAATTAAATCAATAAACAACTGTTAATTAAAGGCGAGCATGGAGACATCGTAGTCATCACTTAAATTATATCAAGTAAAAGAAATCAATCGGTTTAAAGGAAAGACAAAAACAAAACAAAATGGACAAAAATATAAAAATAAACATAAAACATTTTGAGGAAAAAAAGTGTAATAGATCCGTTTCACATGTAACTTTGTGTGTGAGTAGATTCTAAAGACAAATCACACAATTTCAAGTAAAGTGAGTGGACTAACATGAACAGGAAATACAAGCATGGCGGAACAGAGAGAACTCTGTGGTAGGGGCGCCCAGTGGCTCAGTCGGTAGAGCAGGCGCCCCATATACAGAGGCTGTGTCCTCGCCGCAGTAGACCCAGGTTCGATTCCACCTGCGGCACTTTGCTGCATGTCATTCCC